>VYZP01072026.1:65000-78336 GCA_013400635.1 Hypocryptadius cinnamomeus
TCATCTGACAGCCACAGACACCAAGTGCCAGCTGGACACCTCATGGAGTTCATGCCCAGGCTGCCGTGCCAGTGGTTAGCTGAGCCTGTGTGCTGATGGCAGCCTGTCCTGCAGGGCCTGGGCACAGGGCCAGCAGGCCAGTTTGGAGACAGAGCATCAGGGAGACCCCCAGCACAGTGGGTGGTCTTATCCTCCACAACAAGCCAGATATCCTCTCTCCAAATCCAGCCACCCTGCACCACAAGAGCAGTGCAAAGGATGTAGTTTCCAGCATCATTTCTGGCAGCACCGGGGTGAGGTGTGGGGGTAAGAAAGCACATGAGTGAGGTGGGATATGGTGGCATGCCTGGCACAGCCCTTTGTCTCTCCTGCTGGTCCTGTACAAGTCTCTGCAGTGACCTACAAAAAAACTACAGAGACCTTATGATTTTCTATTAGGTATGAAAGGAATGGCATGTCAGAAAAAAATTAATGTGCTTGTGCTTAGACAGGCAGGAAAGCAGAAGGACAAATTATAACATAAATATTTGTAGTGGGAGAATTATAAACAGGAACAGAGCTGATTAGCTTAGTTTGCAAAATGCTTATTTGACAAAAGGCCTCTTAGAAAGTAATGAATCCTCTGCAAATGATAAAACAATTCATTTAATGGAGTTCGGATATTAAAACCTTTAATGTCTCAACTGCATGATGCACATTTCTGCAGCAGAATTTCCCTTCTGGAGAAGAAACATTTAATTTAGTTTTTAAATTAGTTATAAAGCCAAGCCATAATCTGGAAAACATTATGCACATGAGCAGTTTTCAGGGAGGAATGTGTGTACCAGGCTCAATAGGAGGTTCATGGGCAAACATGCATGTGCATCTGTAGGGCATGGGCATCACTGATGGGTTATATATCACAAGGAAAGGTTCCATTGCACAAAATCAAGTGATCACTGTCATCAGTGGCTCTAAAGGAAACATGTATTCAAGCAAGTGAAACTCATTTAACTGTTTCACCAAATGAGGATGACCTCAGTGGGGCGGGGGGGAGGGGGGTTTGCTCTGTGCTCAGCCAAGCACAGCAGCAGCTTCAGGGAGGTTACAGCTGGGTCTGTGAGCAAACAGTGGGTTTGGAAGCCATGCTTTGGTGTCTGAGCCTCTGTGCTGGATCACAAGGGTCTTTTCTGGTCTCAGCTGTACTTCAAACCCAGCTGAGAGAACATCTTTTACATGGCTGTTTTCCAAGCAGTGGTCTGCAAACCACCAAGAACTCATCACAAAAAAGTCACCAGCAAACCTAACAGAAGCCATGCCTTCCCTTATCATTCTGCTCCCTCATACTTCCATGTGTACAAAGGAGGAAGCAAACAAACTGGAGAGGTAACCAAATCAATGAACATTCAGTGCTCAGACCAGGTTTACTTGGTTGCTTGGTAGTCGATGAAACCAGAATAGACATGATGGGCCTTGAATTTTCTTCCCAGGTAAAAAAAAAACAACAACTACCAACCAAAGAAAAAAAACCCCAAAACCAAACCAAAACTCAAAAACCGCCCCCAAAAAAACCTGAGGAAGAAAGGTTTTAATTTCTTAGGCTGCCAAAAGGTCATTTGATTCATTTAGCTTGAGAAAACAGGCTCGGCTTTAGCCCTTGTCAGGGGAACCATGTGTTTTTGGGGCTGGGGCTTGTTAAGCTCAAGCCTGATTGTAGGCTACTGAGACATCTGTCCTGAAATGTTCCACTCAGCACATGGGCTATGGATCTGCCTCCATCAACGTCAAGGGCAACTTCTCTACTGATGTAAGTAACAGCAGGGATGACCTGCTCTGCACATCTCCCTCAGTTTAGACCATCATACTGGTGAGAGACAGAAAGCAGAGCTGCACCCTCTCAGTACCCATTTAAACACCAATAGAAATTTCCAATTTAACCATTGCACATGCTAAATAACAGTAGGGGCAGAGCAGGGCAGTGTTCAGTCTCCTTTTAGTTTTGTTATGCAATGCAGTATCAAAGAAGCACAAGAGAATTAAAAGCAATACTTAAGAGTGGAAGAACCCCAACTTCTAAAGGAAAACTCAAGATTATATTTTGCTAATGTTACTTATTTTACTAAGTGTTAAACAAATAAAATCCTTTCAAGTAAGTAATTAATCCTTTCACAAAGTAATTAGAATAGAAAAATAACTTCTGATAGCTTATCTGAAAGGTTGGATGGAACTTACAGTGCTAATAAAATTTAATTTTTGGTATTAATTTCCACTTATGAAACCTGGTTAAAGTGTCTTTCCAAGTGTCCAAACACACCTTAAACATTTTCTTAAAAATTCTGCTTAGTCAGAACACAGAGAAATTCAAAGCACACAGAAGGTATCTGCCTCTTACATTCTTTCTCACATCAACAAGGTTGCATTAGAAAAGTGAGAACACTTTTTTAACTGATAAAACTGAAGATGACAAGAGCTATTAGACCTGAAAATAGGATACTTTCAATTATGTATACAAACTGCTCAGCACCCTCTAGCAAACAGTTTCAATGCTTTTGAGTAAACATACACAGTCTTTGAAGGCAGTGGCAATTACAACACTGATAGAATGGGCTGCTGCATATATATATACACACACATATTTCTTGAAGGAAAGCACTGCAGTGTAAACTTACATATAAGGAGGAAATTATTCTGAAGTTTCAGTCATAGACCAGTTTCTGTCACATTATTTTACATTTCAATTCAGCTTTGGTCACTAAGGAAGCAGATTTTTTATTTTGATGACAACAAGTAACGGAAGTAGGCTTGAACATGATGAAAGCTACTACATCCAGATTATAAAAATCTGGATATACATCAGAACAAATCATTAGAGAATAGAAAGTAAAATTCTGAGACAAAAAAAATCAGAGACAGCTCATGACAAGGGCTGTCAGAAGCATTTTGGCATATGCTTGGGAGGTGTGTGCTCCTGTGCAGGAGCTTCCTTACACACCAGCAGATTCTGGTGGCACAGGTTGTCACACCAACAATGCCAGCAGCACCTTGGGCACTCAGCCCCACCAGGAAGTCCATGTCCAGCTAATCATATGATCTCCAAGTTGCTGGAGGTGGGACACAGTCTGTGCCATCAGCCCACACCCTGTGACAGGATGATGACCTCAGATGGGCTGATGGGGTGGGAGGGGGGACCTGCCTGCAGATGTTCCATCCTACAGGTAATTGGGTAATTGTTTAAAAAGAGACCTTGTCTTAAAAAGAGACTTTTCACCCTGGGGAAAAGATCTGGTTGGGTGGGGGTGCCTTACTGCCAGGGGGGCTTTACATTTGTTAATCCTGAGTAGAGAGATGACTGCCTTCCTCTAGGCTGGGTTTATGGGGTTTCCCCTGGGTTTATGGGATTTGCCCTTGAGTTAGGCAGGGCTTGCAGCATCTCACTCCTCCACCACTGCTCGAAGCTTGGTGGCTACACAGGTACCCTTGTGACTCTCCCAGGGTGTTTTTAGGGTATTTATCAGCTCTGTTCATCATTGGCTCTTCAGTGAAAGCTGCATTCCCCCTGCAATAGATGACGGCACAGCACTCCTGCTATGCCTCTGTCACACACTGCAGAACCATTTCACACATTACTAACAGACACAGAAGAACCAATTGCATGTGGGTTTTTAAAGGCAGATGAGAACCCTGAATGATACAGCTTAAGGTGAAGAGGGAATCATGAAAACTTCTTCACATAAAAATGAAACAGGAATGCTGTTCTTGTGTTATCAATCAGGCTGCTCCACACCATGGTTTGGAAGGTCTACACTTGCACGTAAGTAGTTCCAGCCACGTCAGAATTCCATTGCTACTTGGTCCCAAGGGACTACAAGCAGTGGAAATTATGTGTGCGTAAATCCTTACTGCAAAATGCACTATTTGGTCTCAAAAAGTATGAAAACTATGAGAGAAAAATTACACTTTTCTTTAGCAAAAATGTCCCACTGTTTCATCACCTCTGAAAATTGACGAAACTGCTGATACTGCTAGTGAAGCTGCAAGTTAAGGAAAAAAGCCCTCAACGACTACAATAAGCAGGGCTGCCCCACTCAATGAGCTCCTGATTTGGACACCTCTCTATCTGCAGAAGGGCAAACCTTTCTTAATTACATAAGTCAATGTTAAATCTTGGTAAAATACCAGGTCATCACAATTTTGTGTAAAGTTTGCAATGCAGTGTTCTCCTGTCCTGCAAACCGTAAGCACACACAGTAGACAAAGCACAGCAATACTATACCAGGCAAGAAAGAGTAAAAGTTGAAAACTAACAGGCGCTGGCTGAGGCTGGGCCAGGACGGTGTGGTTTCCAGCTGAAGCCAAAATGGTGTCTGCTCTTACCTGGCCACCTGCAAAAATGATAGGTGCAGAGGCAGGTTTGGGACGGTAGGGGATGGTGGCACCTTTGGGTGGGGACTGCAGACAAAAACACAAAGCGGTCAAAATGTAAAACGAAGCAGAGCTTGTATTAAAAAGATGTCTCTTTCTACAAATATTGGTCCCCTCAGACAACAAGGCATGCAGGTAACCCAGCCCAGCCCACCCTGCCCTCCACCCCATCAGACCAAAAGCACGCTAGAGGCCTCCTGTCAGGACTTCAAGGGAAGAGCTGAAGACTTGAGTGCATGGCCAAAAGAGGGAATGGTGACACCCGTGGTTTCATTACTGCCACTGTCAGATGAAGCTATGAAGCTTCATTAAGCATGTTAAGACATTTCATAAAACAGGGGCATTTTTGAAAATGGTCAATGGTTTGGAAATTTTGGGCATTTTCAGCAAGGTTTTAAAATGCCCAAATTTTTATATAAATTTATTTTGTGTATCATTTAATCTAAGGGCTAAAAAGCTGGCATCAAAATGAAACTTACTGGTTGTATGCAATGACCTGACCCTAAGGAAGAAAAAAGTCCTGGCTGGGCAGAATTATTTCTATTTTAAACAAGAGCTGGATGTTTTCTGCCCTATTCTACATCAGAATAAAATGCCTTTCAGAATGACTGCAGCTGCGTTCTGGACCTGGTTGTTGTTCGACAATGTCATTACAACATTTGACTGCTAAACCTTGCTGCAAGAGGCTCTCAAGCACCAGGAGAAGTAGAGTTTAACAGAGCCTCTGGAAATCCTCAGCATGGGAAGGGCAGGCAGCACCCCAGGGAAACCCATGGCAATTGACAATTATTAGGAATGTGTTTGAGCATCTCCTGAGTGAGAAGGGACACACAGGGCGCCCGCTTACCTCCAGCATCACCACGCAGATCTGCTTCACACATTGGATGATGGCGTCGGGAGTGCCGGATATGGTCACTGCGCGCTCTGTCGAGTTGGGCAGCATGTCCCCTGCCACCTGCACCTGGGCTCCTGTGGACTTCAGCAGAGACAGAGCAAAGACACTGTCACTGCCATGCAGGCAATGGCACCTCTACAGTCACTCACTGAGACAACAGAGGGGGTGCACCCCTAAACTTTTTGTCTTTTCTTTGCTGGATGTGGCAGAGCATGTTTCGAAACTCCTACCCTGGACATGCATTTGGCTGCTCAAGTGAGTTTGCCAACATTACAACCCCAGGGAGCTTAGGCCTCAGTAGCTGTTAGGGAATCAAACTGCGACCTGAACTTCAGGAGAAGCATTTTAACCCTCTCAAAGGCTGACGGTTGCAATGCTGACTAAAAAGTGAAAAGGGTGAAATGAAGTACTCTTCAATAATAAAAAAATAATAAGAAAAAAAACCCCAATAATTGAAGAAGCTCGACTAATCAAATGAGTCACTCTTTAATCTACTGATAAATGGCTCTTTAATCTACTGATGGCTGACTTGTGTCTCTTGTTGAAATTCAGGGCTTCCTTATTCTATATGGTACAGAAGCACTTCTAAATCTTAATTAATGTTGATTAAATATATGCATATCATCAACTTTTAGCTCATTAATGAACCCAAGAAAGTAATGAGCCACTTTTGGGGTTTTTTTTTGCACTGTTTTTTAAATTTGATCTTGGCACTAATGTGTCTTAGTTAAAAAAAAAAAAAAAAAAAGAAAGAAGAAAATTCAGGAGGCCCAAACAACCCTTGACATTATTACACAAATACAGAAGACCTTTTCAGCCAACAGAGAAAAACCCAGGCATTTGATGTTGACTAAGCTCTTTAACATACTGCACAAAAGATCTATTCCTGACTGTTATTGCAATGCAGTATTTGGGCTTTAAAATACAAGTATTTTCAGTAACCACTGACTTTGCGTCAGTCAGCAAGGAGTTAATTTGTTTTCCTGTTAGTTATACACAACAAGTGTTATCCTTCTTCCCAAAGACTAATTTAATCTTCTGTTCACTAGTGCTGTTTAAGGCCAAAGTATCAATTCCATGCCCTATAACAGACTTTGGAATTTCACCATAATTTGATCAATCCCTCATGTTTTTACTTTATTTTTTTTCATAATCTTATCTCAAAAATAGTACTGCAACCCTACATGCTGTTCCTGGGTGCATGACCGAACACAAAAGACCCCTCCTTTTGCAACTGCCCAATGTGTTGTGTGATGATGAAGTTAGACCACATTTTGGGCTGGATGCTCCTTGATTTCCCCCTCTTTCCTGGTATTTGCTTTTTAATGTACATTCCTCGGTATCTCTACATCCAGCACAAAAGACTGCCAAATACCCAAGTCATTCATGCATTTACTCCCAGGGCTGATCTTGCTTATTCTCTGACTTTGCTCATTTATCAGTAGCAAAAACCAAGTAATATTTTGTCCATTACCCTTATGCTTAGGAAGATGTGCAGTGTGACTTCTCACTACATTAGCCTTATCAAAACACCTATTTGGCCAAACACTATCCTCCTACTTCTTTGTACCAGTCTACAGGCAATTGCTTCTGAAACTATGCTCACCAGGATAATCACTTCAGTCACTTCATTTAACCAACAGACCAATCTCACCTTTAAAAACCTACGTCCTGGGCACATTTCCACAGTGCTCTGAGTGAAGTTACCAATATTTAATATAAAATCCGAAGTATGGACAGCTGTAAAACATAGAGCTAAGCAATCACTAGCACACAATTCACACTCATGCCTGCTTCTATTTTAACACAACTAAGAAATCAACTTAAAAGCTCCATAAAACCTACTGTCTTGGATCCATATTTTAGATTAAAAACCCCAGAGTTTCAGCTTCGTAGAGCCTGTCAAAAGCCTTTTGTATTGACACAGGCAAATTTAAAAAAATGGATCAACATGTTATCTTAGTACTCAACACTTCATCCCATGTTGGAATGAATTCAAATTTAGAAGGAATATTGTCACTTCCTCCAGAATAACAATCCATTTTCTGAAATGTCCTGTTCAGATTTTCTCTATATAACTGAGCATGTATCTGATTTTCTTGTATGAGTGATTACAAACACCAGATCCTTGGCTTGGCATGTGCTACATTGTTAACAGTCATGCATGGAAGAGTTAAAACATGCACTGTATGGCACTTTTTTGCATTTTTTGGTTAGACAAAAAAGTGTCTCCTAGCACACTGAATGAATACCTCTAGCTAAAGTCTGGACTAAAAAAAAATTCTGCATGTGTTTGGAATGCATCAAATGAGGCCACCTGTGGCCCAGTGACATTAAGGAGAAACAGGAAGGAGCATGAAAATCACACTTTTCTAGAAAGTAGATCTACTAGCCTGGAATCCCCAGTGCTGCTTGGGCTTTTCTCTGACTGTAAGGGTGGTAACTAATTTGGAAATGGCTGCAGCTCTTTGACTTGGGGTCCCCTGAGTATTGCTGGGCAGGGGTCTGTGCTGGAAAAGAAACTTGAAGAGCCATTTGTCACTGTTGCTTTACTTAACTATGCATGAAAGACTGTATGCATTGTAAAGCTGTTTCTCTATTTCACACATAGTCTTCAGTGTCAAGAAAAGTACAAGTGCAGCTGTGCTGGACCCTCTGCTTCTCTCAGACCAAGGCTTTTCCAGGTTTTTCAGTCGACACATGCTCATGTTGGTGTGATCAGCAAAGTGATGCTGTAGCATCCTACTGCAGTAGGATGCTGAGCTAGCCAGCGTCCCCAGCACATCCCAAGACTTACCTCCCTGATTTCTTTGATTTTGGAACCTCCTTTTCCTATGAGGGATCCACACTGACTTGCTGGGACGACGAGCCGCAGCGTTACGGGCGGTTTGCTTGTCACCGAGCTGTTTGTCATCGAAGCGTTGATGTCCTGTAATCACAGCGTCAGTGAGCATTAGCGGGGGATTTGTCACTCCTGGGGAGCACTGAAGGGCTCAGAGCAAATGCCCAGGCTGTCTGTGGAGAGCTGGGGAGTGTGCAACCAGCTGTGGCTGGTTTTCATGGTAAGGAAAGCCCACCACAGCTCTGCCAGTGATACAGTGTAAGCATGAAGCCACTTGTGCCAGAGGAACCCTTTGGATGTCTGGCACTGCAAGATCCATGCTGTGGGACCAGAGGGCAGGACTAGGAGGAGGAGGAGGTGGTGTCTGCCATTAAACCAGCCAAAACAGGTGGAAAAGGCAAAGAGGCTTTTGGATTCACAGGCTTCCAAAACCTGTTTCGGTCTGTTTTGTTCTCTTTTTCATCACCTCAGTTAGAAAATTTATACTGTGTAATACATCTCTACATTTCACATGTCTCTTCCCAGACTGGATTCAAAGGAAAATGGTTAAAAAAAGGAATGACAAAGAACATGTGAATAATCTGAAGCAGAGAAAATCAAATGATTTTGATAATTCTTCTGCTGCCCTCTAGATTTAATTTCTCTTTTGTAGCAGATTCATAAATATTTGTAGCACTACACAATTTCTAAAATCTTTTCCATCATGGTTATGTAACCAAAGTACAAAAAGCTCAGCAGAACAGTGAATGCCTCTGTCCAGATAATGAAACACATCCATGTATCCCACTGTCCAATGAGACTACATTACACACTCCCATAAGCATTTCAATTTGTTGCAAGGTTTAAATTGTTTTAAATATATTTTTTTTGTTCAAAATCTTGTAGGCAAGACAAAACAATCCCTCTAAAGACTTCATCACAGAGGAAAGGATACAGCTTATCTTCCCACTAATCAGAAGGATGCTTTGAGGGACCTTAGGGTGAAAAAATAAAAAGCCACAAGCTGCACTGCAGCTGCCCAACAACTCATGAGAATCTCAGAGAGTTTTGGTAACACTAGCTATGAACTGAGAAGACTCATCCATGAGGTGGCATGACACAGCTATTATACCTTCCACAGGAATGTTACCAAAGATTAGGACAGGAATGAGAAAACATGCATTTTCTATTAAGTCACTTATAATGCAAGAAGAGCTCCATCAGACTGAACTGATGTGATTTCCTATGCTTATAAAGACTATCACTTTAACAAAAATACAAAAACAAAAACAAAAAACCAACCAAACAAACAAAAGTGCCTATATTGTGCAGTCAGGACCCCAAATTATAAAAAAATCAATCAACAACAAAACTACTCAGCACTTCAAGCAACTCTGCACGTCTCACTGAACCAGTGTGGGAGCCTGGTGACACCAGCACTGATTCCTACGGTATGTCCCCAGTTTTGATGGCAGCATTCTTCCACCCAAGAAAAGGCTTGGTATGACCTTAATTAGTTTAAAAGAGAAGAAAATAAAATCTCCAATGGAACAAGGCATTGCTGCACGTGACAAGACAGCTACCAAATCATTCCTCTGCCAGCCAGTAGTAACTCATATTCTGTTTAGTGGCTGTGCCAGTGAGAGACTGCAATCCAAAGTAAAGCCAGAGGGGTAACAGAATTTTGCAGGCCCCATGTATCTGAGATAAAGTTACGCCGATTTTTCAGCTGGAAGATGCCATATTGTGTTTGTGTCAGGTGGAGGCACATGTAGGTGAATAATCCTCTTCAGCCACACAGCACAAAACTTAATCATGTCTCCTACTTCCATGTCATATGCAGCCTGGCCTCAAAGCCTTCACTGAAATTTCTGCCTTCGAAAGCATTTTGCAGGGACTGGAAGCCACTGTTCTCTTTATTTTGCCCTCACTATTTAAGAAGAGTAAAATCTAAACATGGGGGCTCAGCAGCATGGAGTGCATACAGGAATTATTCCAGCTTAAAAACATGACAAAGGAGAAATAAGGAGAAAAAAATCCCCCTCAGAACTGCAGGCTTCCAAGTAGGGATGGCTCAAGACTTTCCCACAGAACAGTCGTCTTTCAAACTGGGAGATTCCTATTTATTTAACTTCTAACCTTTTGTGACATTGCATTCATTTCTTCAGGGCTCTGGCAGACACTACAGCTGGATCTTGCGTGGCTTTCTCCCTGCTTGGTGGGCTGCTCCTCAGCCAAGACAGGCTAACTGGGACCCTGGAAGTGCTCAAGAGCCAGCAGAAGCTCTTGGCGTCCCGGGGTCATAGCACATGAGGCTTCCCATGACAAACTAACCTGGCAGCTCAGAATTCTACCAAACCTCTAAGGAAAAAAAATACACCAAATATACCAAAATATACCAAAATTCTTCTTTTCTGGTTTCAAAGGAAATGTTAAACTGTCCAATTTCCACAGCAAGGAGGATTCTGTGAGGTGGCTCCTCCCTTGGAAATCACCACGAAAGGACTGATCACAGTTGTAGTGGCAAGAATTTATGTTTGTCAGAAAGGTATCACCCTAACTGTTTTTATCACCTTCCTTTTCTCTTCTTCTTCCTACAGCCAAACAAGTGCTTCATAGAGGTTTACATAGGAACAAGGATTCCAAAATTCCTTTTCTTATTCATCTGGAGAAGGTCTGACTACCGAGCTGTGCCTGCTGGTTATTCCAGTGCTTAAGTACCACCTGCTTTCAGAGGATTATGCAGACTTACAAGCAAAGCTAGAGCTGCCTCACTCACCAGTGAAGTTACAGCTGCATTTCTTGGGTCTCAGCCTCCAGTCCAAAAATGACTGCGCTAAAATGTCCCCTCTTGCAGTTCCAGGGGTCTGTCCGGGTTAGTGTCATTTTCTAGCAACTCTCTTTGTCCCCTGCAGTGAACACTTCAGGTATTCACGTCAATACCTACTTAGCCTGTAAATTTATCATAAGACTGCTAGAAAAGCAACTTCCATTGCTACCATTAGGAAGGTTGTCAAAGCAGAGTTATACAAGGCTACAGAACAACCACAAGACAAACGCAACCTTTCTCATTTTTCTATCTCTCTGACATATTTTGCAATTTTTACTAACATTAGAAAAGCATTCCAGGACTTCCTACACCTGCTTATCTCTAGGTATACAGCTGTAGGGTGGAAATTAAGGGTCCAAGGTCTTCATGTGGGCATGCATGACAAATAACAAAACAATCCCTCAAAGCAGCAGTCTCACACATGCATCTTTTTTCTTCTCTTTCAACATAGCTGCAGTAACCAGAGCTGGACTGAATCTCTTAAGTGGCTGAAGAAATCTCCAGCAAAAAGATACGCATGAAAAATAGCACTTGGAAGCTAGCTAATTTGTAATTTTTGAAACGGCACCTTATTTTGCCTCCAGTGTGTTACAGTTACCTCATTTTATTGGCAGGAAGATTTATAGGAAACCTAATTGATTATATATATGTCATGTATTATATATACAATATGTATTATATATACATGTTTCTTTACTGCTGTTCTTTTAAATATGCCACAAACCAATTATATTATAACTAAAACCAGATATTTCAGAGCAGTATTTGATCTGCAGAGATTGCCAATACTCCTTTGCTAATGCTCATATGAAAAACCCAGGCTACCCTCTAAAACCTGCAAGTGCAAATAAGTGCAAAATCCAGCCAGATGCCTGAATTTCAGTTTTCTTTACCTATTGCTACCTACAGCACTTTCAAAGACTACGTTGCGTTGGGTGGTGGGCTGGGGATCTGATGCCGTGCAGTGTTTGATGTTTGTATGAAAAATGCAGCATTATTTCCACTGGGTACTCATTTTGGTGGGAACTGGCAGGGATTATCTGTGCTAATGATTCTCTCAGCATTTTACAGGATGAGGAACATGTTTTTCCTGTAGACAGCAGAGACACTGCTCTCTCCAGGATTCTCTGGACTGGAAGGTATGGCACTGTGCACCAAGCTACCTCTTAAATTAGAAGAAACAGGGATTGGTCCATGATGGGTAGGAGATGAAGTGGAGAAAGAGATGACAATAGGAGGTTTTGAAATTGGGTTAGATAGAATTACTTGTGGTTCTACAGGCTTAAACCTCAAAATCATTATTATTCCATTAACAACTGGCAAAAACCTCCCCGAGCATTCTTATAAAATGTGTCGTGCCACAAAACTAAGACATTTTATCTACATACTGAGAGTTTGGAATATCACGCAGGAAGATCTGAAAACCCATGAAGGATTGAAGAAATATAAATGGGATCAACACCTACAGTATAAAAAAAAAGTCATTTGTCTGGAGCCTGACAGGAATGTTTGCCAAGACGGAAGATGTGGAATCACCTGAGCAGGAGCTGGGGACACCCACCAGAATAAGCACGAGCGTGTGCAAAGCATTAAACTAGTAGGAGATGAGGCATTTCCAGCAGTGGCAGGAATTTGACAGCGTGATAAGTAGGACAGGGGACTGTTAATGCTGTTAAATAAGCCTTTGTGGAACTTCATTTGCAACCTGTCCACAATTAACGCAGACATTCAAGATAAAATGTAACTGGAAAAAGGTGGAAAGGGACTACTAGAGTCATGAGAGGGGTGGGGAATGCATCCTCTGAAAGGCTGTGCTTGGATCACTCTCTCTGGCAAAAGAAAAGGTGTGTGGGGACAAAATCAGTTTCTATATATGTCTAGAAAGAGAATCCTCAGGGATGGAAAGGCAAGAATTGTCTAAACTAACGGCCAGTGCTGGCATAGAAACAAAGCTGCATGAACTGCTCATGAATAAACTCAGGTGAGGAGCAAAAAGAAGGTGTCTAATTATCAGAGACCTGAAGTTGTGGACCCAGTATCAGGAAATAGAAAAAATCTAACTAGCTTTTGATCATGCTGTGAAGTTACAAATCCAAGCCATACAGTTGAATCTAGAAGACAACTGCATCTGGTGACTTGTGAGCTCTCCTCTAGTTTTGTTGCTTTAAATTTGAACATTTGCCATGTGTAAATATAGGCACATGTTGACAATTCTCATCAATTCCTCCATCTTCCTATGCTATGGGGAGATGTGGAGACTAACCTTGCTGGCTTGGAGAAATAAGAACTCTTAGAAAGGGATTAACATCCCTCTAGTTTAATCCATTCTGGAGAGACCCTGCCCTTTGCTTCAGCTGCAGGTGACTCAGTCTACCTGTCTGCAAGCTCC
>VYZP01072029.1:1405-12192 GCA_013400635.1 Hypocryptadius cinnamomeus
TGTAGAAGGACTCGGTGGAGCCGCTGCCCAGGGAGCTGAGGCTGTCGTTGCGCAGCGCGGCCGAGGGGCGCTGGGCGGGGTGCGGGGCCTTGGCCCACGGGGCGGCCGCGCCGCCCTGCAGGTCGAGGCAGACGTCGGTGCCGTTGGAGTGGAAGTCGTTGTCGGCGTTGACGTCGATGAAGGAGCCTGTCCTCATGGTGATGTGCGCCTCGATCTCCTCGCGCGCCCGGTCCACGTTCTCGGGCATGCCCGTCACCTCGAACACGGGCTCCTTGTCCCGGCTGGGCGTCACGATGTAGGTGTGCGTCTGCTGCTGGATGCGCTTGATGGTGGCTCCCTTGGGTCCCACCACCAGCCCCACCACGCGGTAGGGGACCCTCACCTGGATGGTGGTCTGGCCCGGCAGGTTGGGGGGTCCCTGCAAGGCCCCCGTCAGCCCGTTGACTTTGTTGCGCGTGGCCCGGATCATGGAGAAGTGCTCGGCGGCCGAGAGGATCTCCCGCTTGGCCATCTCCACGTCCTCCTTCCTGCCGGTGACGATGAACACGGGCTCCTCGCCCCTGACCGGCGTCTTGATGTACGTGTTGGTCTTGGCACGCAGGGCTTTGATTTTGCAGCCTGCAGGGCAAGGAGAAGGGCGAAAAATGACACATCAGTGCTGGGGCCTCACGGTGACCCTCTGCTCACCCAGGGTGGGGACAGAGTGCACCAGCAGGAACCAGCAAGAACCAGCAGGAACCAGCAGGTCCCTTTGGCTCTGCACCTGCAGCATGGACACCCCTGGAGAGAGGGGTCCCTCCCGCCTCCGAGGCTCAGTGCTGGGGGGCTGCCCTGGCTCTTCCCAGCTCCTGGCACTGTTCTGACCCTCAGGGGCTGGGGATCAGCAGGATGCAGCCTGCAGCCCTGCTCCAGAGGGCTGGGACAGGCGTGGGCAGAGGTGCCAGGGCAGGCAGTCATGGGGCACCATCAGGGCCACTGAGCAGGTGAGAAGCTGCATTCACTCCAGAGGTGTTCAAGGAGGTACAAAGAGAAAGAAGATGCCAAGATGGAAAGGAAGGAAAAGACTGTTTGGATCCTGCAGGTCCACTGACACCTCTGAGCCAGCAGCTGAACCTGAGGAACAGTCCTGGATGTACTCCTGGAGGGACAGGGGAGCTGGACCTTCCCCAGGTGGGGGACACAGCCACCCCCTCCCCTCCCTGTCCCACGGGAGGGATCCCCCGTGCCTGGGCTGGGGCAGGGGTGCTCCCAGGGCTCCTGCTCTGCCTGTTCTGGAAAGTTCTGCTTCCCCTGCAGGAGGAACGTGATTCAGCAGGCAGAGCTGCCCACGGCTGGCTGTGGGATTGCGAGATGGGGCTGCAGCTTTGCCTTGGCCCCACGCAGCCCTGGGCACAACCCTGGGCATGGCCCTGCCAAGGCCCAGCTGGGCTCTGGCCGTGGGTCCTTGCAGCATCATCCAGCCAAAGGCTCCTGCTCTCCTCTGGGGCTCCAAAAGGCTCCAGCTCTCCTCCAGGGCTCTTTTGCTCTGCCCCACTGAGGAGCAGTCTGTGGCTGCCAGCCCAGCCCCACTCCCTGCACCCCCAGCCCTAATTGCATCCACTCTTAATTAAAAGTCCCCACGAACCAGGCACAGCGTGACTGAGCTCAGTGACCACTGGCACGCAGCAGTGAGGGACCCCCTCTGTCCCCTCCCACCCCTGAGCTTTGCAGGGCATCCAGCACGAAGCTGGGAGCCAGCAGGGATGGAGGGTGCTCCACTGGAGCCCTGGGCTTGTCCCTGGCCATGGCAAACGCTGCTGCAGAGCCCTGTGGATAAACAGCTCGGCTCCTCCGGGCACGGCCAAGCAGCTGCAAGTGCCTGGCTGGCTCAGGGCACTCCTTCCCCTCCTCCTCTTCCCAGACGCTCCCTGAGGAAGGGCAGGGCTGCTCTTCCAGCTGTGAGGCTGGAGAAGGAAAGGCCTAGAAGGCTGAAGGGCCTCAGCACATGAAAGATGTGGAGCTGCTGGAGAGTCCAGAGATGCTGCAAGGGCTGGAGCCCCTCTGCTCTGGAGCCAGGCTGGCAGAGCTGGGGCTGCTCACCTGGACAAGAGAAGGCTCCAGGGACACCTCAGAGCCCCTTGCAGGGCCTGAAGGGGCTCCAGGAGAGCTGGAGAGGGACTGGGGACAAGGCCTGGAGGGACAGGACACAGGGAATGGCTCCCACTGCCAGAGGGCAGGGCTGGATGGGATCTTGGGCAGGAATTGTTCCCTGGGAGCATGGTGAGAACTGGGTTTCTGTAGCCAGGTTTTGGTAGCAGTGAGGTTACAGGGGTGGTTTCTGTGAGCAGCTGCCAGAAGCTTCCCCTGTCTCCACAGAGCCAATTCCAGGTGGCTCCAGGATGGACCTGGCACTGGCCAAGGCCCAGCCCAGCAAAGATGGTAGGGACACCTTGGGATCATGGATTTAAGAAGGAAGAAAGGTCTTGAGCAGCTGTTAATTGGGTCTAGAGCAGAGCAGGGTTAGAACACGTGAGAGAAGCAGCTCTGCAGTCACCCAGGGCAGGGCAGGAGCTGAGATTCCCCTGCAGTCTCTGGGGAAAACCATGGTGAAGGCCATGGAAGTCCACAGGGGTGTAGATGCACCTGCAGCCCCAGGAGGAGCTCACAGGGAGCAGGGGCATGCCCAAAGAACGCTGTGAGCCTGAGGGAAGCCTGAGCTGGAGCAGGGTCCTGGCAGGAACCTGCAGACCCGTGGAGAGAGGAGCCCACACTGGAGCAGGTTTGCTGGAGCACTTGTGACCCCAAGGGGACCCAGGCTGGGACAGTGTGTGCACACCTGTGTCCCCTGGGAGGGACCCCACACTGGGGCAGGGGAAGGGCTCCAACTCCTCTCCCTGAGCAGCAGCAGGAGCACCATGGGATGAAGTGACTGTGATCCCCCATTCCCATCTCCCTGCACTGCTGGAGAGCCCAGGAAGGAGGGAGGGGTAAGGGGAGGGTATTTTAAAGATTTATTTTACTTCTCATGGCCCTGCTCTGATTTTGTTAATAATAAATTCAATTAGTACCCCCAAGCTCCAGTCTGTTTTGCCCTTGTCCATACTGGGTGAGGGATCTCTCCCTGCCCTTATCTCAACCCATGAACCCTCTGCTGTATTTTCTCTCCCCTGTCCACTTGTGGAAGGCAGTGATGGAGCAGCATTGGTGGGTGCCTGGAACCAGCCAGAGTCAACCCACTACAGTGAAACAGGGTGCCCAGAGCAGCTGTGGCTGCCCCTGGATCCCTGGCAGTGCCCAAGGCCAGGCTGGACAGGGCTTGGAGCAGCCTGGGACAGTGGAAGGTGTCCCTGCCATGGCAGGGGTGGCACTGGGTGAGCTTTAACATCCCCTCCAACCCAAACCACTGTGGGATTCTGTGACTCAGCCAGGGCTGGAATGGCACAAGAAGTTCAGTCAGGTCTGTCCCAAGCAGGAAAATCAACCCAGGCTCTCCAGCAGAGCAGAGGGGGAACAGGAGCTGTGCTGCTCCTGCAGCCCCAGGTGCGCTAAGCCTTGGGGATGACAAGAAGTAAAAAACTGTCACAGTTAAGTGGTGTCACACTGGGTAGTGTCACAGCCAGGCTCCTTGGCACCACCAAGCCCTGGCAGGTGGATTTATGGCTGGGGCACACAGTACAGCAATGGCCCAGGGACTGGGGCAGGGCAGACTGAAGGTGACATTTACTGAAGCCATCACCATGTGCCAGCTCCTACAGGGCTGTCCTGGGAGAGGCACCTGCAACTCCCACGTTCCCCTCCCAGACTGATCCTGGTACCTTCTGTAGGATCTGCCCCTGCTCCACTGCTGGGCACAGCAGGACAAGCCCAGGGCAGTGGGAGGAGGCTCTGCTGTGCCTCCCACGGGCATCAGCCTCATGCCCAAGGTCCCAAATTCATCCTTTACAGCATCACAGAACCATGGAATATCCCAGCTTGGAAGGGACCCACAAGGATCATTGATCCCAACCCTTGTCCCTGCACAGCCACCCCAACAAGCCCACCCTGAGCACCCCTGCGAGCTCCTGGAGCTCTGGCAGCCCTGGGACCATTCCCTGGGGAGCCTGGGCAGTGCCCAGCTCTTTCCCTGAGCTCCACCCCAACCCTCACCAAGGGGCAGTTTCAGGATGCAAAGCCACTGGCAGCTCCAGGAGCTGCACACAGAAGCCACTCAGGAGCCACATCCCCCACGGGGACATGGCCCAGAGAGGCTCTTCCTCACCCCACTCCATCACACCAGCAGCACCACTGGGACCCAAATGATGCCATGGCAGCACCACAGAGGAAGAGTTTGTCTGGCTGCTCTCGTGAGTTCTTCACAGGGACAAAGCCAGAAACCTTGGATAAAAATCAAAGGGTGCCTGGCTTGGCCAGTTCCACCCTCCTCAAACCAGCAGCACAGGAAAAATGCCCCCAACCCATGGCTACTGGATGCTGCCAGGGCCATGGATGGCACCAAACACAGCTGGGGTGGGAGCTGGGTTTCCCAGGGGAGGGGTAGGAGAGGAGCTGGCAGGTCTGGGAGGGTGGGGGTGTGGGGTCACCCCTGCCTGGCCCAGAAGCACAGCAGGAAACGCTGGGGAGGAGGCACTGCCCGGGGCTGTGTGCTGGCACCAGCAGGAACTGTGCCTGAGAGCAATCTCAGGCAGGACACACCAAGGGACCAATCTGTCCTGCCCTGTCCCCAGGCCCAAACTCCTCCTGAGACACCCCCTGGCTGCAGGGACTCCCCAAAGGCCCCAACCTTGGAGCAGGCAGGATGGGCAGGATGAGCAGGCTGCGCTTCAGGGCAGTGTTCAACACCGGCACACAGAGCGATGCTCTGGGACACCGGGGACAAGTGACACGAGCTCCCAGCAGGACACCCCAGTCCTGCAGCACACCTGAACCCCCTGAGGGTGCTCAGGATGGGGGTGGCACCTCATGGCTGAGCCCCCCAGAGCCAGATGGACTTGAACTGCAAACTGGGGTTTAAGCAGCAACTGGGGGAATCATGGAATGGGTTGGGTTGGAAAGGACCTTAGAGCTGATCTTGTTCCACTCTGCCATGGCCAGGGACACCTCCCACTATCCCCAGGTAGCTCCAAAACCCACCAAATGCACTTGGAATTGTCAGGGCATTGTTCAGCAATCTCATTCAGTATTGCTGATTTCTTACCAATACCCATAACTACTGCTGGCTAGCTAATAACAATAACTACTAGTAAGAAATAATACTGGCCTCCAATGGGAAAGCTTTCAGTCAATTCATTAAATAAATCTCAGATTGGATTTTTCTTACCTTGCAGAGTCACAAACAGCAGCAGTTGGAGACTGCACAGAACTGGGCAATGAGTGGCCTGAACAGGTTTGTCTTCAGTAGAAAAAATCAGAAATGCTTTGCTGAAGAAATCTGCATTTCATTTGCATTTACAAATGACAAGTTTTCTGATACACAGAAACCCAGAATGGTTTGAGTTGGAAGGGACCCTAAAGCCCATCCAGTGCCACCCCTGCCATGGCAGGGACACCTTCCACTGTCCCAGGCTGCTCCAAGCCCTGTCCAGCCTGGCCTTGGGCACTGCCAGGGATCCAGGGGCAGCCACAGCTGCTCTGGGCACCCTGTGCCAGGGCCTGCCCACCCTCCCAGGGAACAATTCCTGCCCAAGATCCCATCCAGCCCTGCCCTCTGGCAGTGGGAGCCATTCCCTGTGTCCTGTCCCTCCAGGCCTTGTCCCCAGTCCCTCTCCAGCTCTCCTGGAGCCCCTTCAGGCCCTGCAAGGGGCTCTGAGGTGTCCCTGGAGCCTTCTCTTGTCCAGGTGAGCAGCCCCAGCTCTGCCAGCCTGGCTCCAGAGCAGAGGGGCTCCAGCCCTTGCAGCATCTCCGTGGCCTCCTGTGGCCTGGCTCCAGCAGCTCCACATCTTTCTTGTACTTGCAGTGATCTGGACCAGCACAAGACATTTTAGATGAGCCCCTGCAAACCTCCACCCCAGCACACTGTGACTCCATCCTGGATGGCCACATCCCCGTGAAGCTGCTGCAGGACCAGGGTCATGCCCGAGGGGGCTGTGGAAAGGACCTGGAGCCACCTGGAAGTGCCAGTGAGCTCCCAGCCCAGGCAGTGCCAGCCCTCAGCCCAGCAGCAGCAGGTGGCACCCACACATTCCCCTGGCCAAGGGCTGCTGTGCAGCACCAGTGGCAGCAGAGCAGAACAAAGTGCCAGACTTTGCTGCAAGTCTCCACCAAAGCAGCTCTAAAGACCCAAATAAAACCAGCCCAAAACCAGAGGACAGAGGGGACAGACCCGGGGATGCTTCAGCCCCAGCAGCCCCTAGTGAACACCAGAGCCTGGTGAGAGTGGCTCAGCTGCTGTCACATCTCTGGAGGAGCTCTGAGTCCCTGTGGGCACAAACTCATCCTGACACCCAATGGCCACACTCAGCTGCCAGCAAACCCCAGCATTCCAGAGGTGTCACCCCCCACTCCAAGCCACAGCCCCCTGTGCCACCACACCCAGCTGTGCCCGCAGGGACAGCCCCGATGGGGGGTGAGCAGGACACTCCTCCCAAACTCTGCCTCAACTCCATGCCCTCCTCTTTCACCCTCTCCCCATCCCACGTGGCTCACACTGCACTCCACTCTGCAAAACTGCCCTGGCTGAGCCCATCCCACCTGCCCCTGGGATGGGACATGGGTCATTTCTGACAGGGAACAGAATCCCAGGGAATTCTCCCCGGGATAATGTGCTGATGGAGCAGGGAAGGCAGCTGCTCTCCCTGGACATCCTCACTTGGCATCACCACAGCAAACTTGGCTGTGAGAAGCCCCCGACAGATCAGGGCTGAGACCACTGCAAGAGCCCATGAAAACCAGCACAACACTGGGAGAGAGGGCTGGGAAGGGCCTCTCCATCCTCCGTGCTCCAGTGATGGATCCCAGGCAGCTCATCCACACCCTGACCCCAGCACGGCCTGGGCAGCCTCTGCTCCCACATCAGGTGCCTCCTGCCCACGAGGAGGACAGAGCCAGCTCATGCCCTTGTCCAGACCACACCTCAGCTTGACCAAGGAGGTCTGTGCTGGCAGTGCCCACCTCTGAGCTGCTAAAACCCAGAAAGGGCTGGCAGAGCTTTTCTAGAGGAGCCTCTGATGGCACCAGGCAGGAGGACGGTGTCTGTCACAGACTCAGGAACCCTCTGGTGCCTCAGCCATGGCTCTTCCTCTTCCCCAGCCCTGCAGCATCTCCTGGCCTCTGACCCAGAGTTCTGGAGCTCCTGGCTCCCTTGGTGCCCAGTGAATGGCACAGGACAGGCCAGGACAGGGGCCAGGTGTGGAGGAGAAAACGCTGCACCTCCATCACAGCTCCTCTCCCCTTGCTGAGTGCTCCTTCCCAACTCTGCACACAGGGAGGAGCTCATCCCTGCAGCCCTGCTGCAGGAAGCCAGCACATCACACCTTGGCTTCTTCTCCAGACACTGAAGAGAGGGGCAGGGAGGCTGGGCTCCTCTCCTCGGGACACAGTGTGCAGCCAGCGCCAGCTCTCAGATGTACAGGCAGATCCTTCAGCAACCACATCCATCTGTGTGACCAAGCTCAGGAGCTCCCAGCTCTGCTACAACCCAGCTGGGAGGAGGCAGCCAGGAAGATGTGCCAGGTGCCTCCAGGGACATGGCACCTGGCAGGAGACAACAGAGAGCAGCAACCCAGGGCTCTAAAATGAGAGGATTCCTTGCATCCCTGTGAGCCACAGCAAGGTTACAGGTGCCCAGGCTGGCCCAGAGGGGCCCATGGTCACCCTGTGCATCCTCAGCACTGGAATGCCAGCCACACTCCGGCAGTGAGGAGAGGTGCCACGTGCCATCCTTCCCTGGATTTACGCTTCAAGCATCCCAGCATCTTCTACAAACAGCAACTTTCCTCCTGTAGAGCTGTGACAGTCCCCAGGTGTCACAGATGGGGAGAGGAGCTGTGGCTCCATCCCATGGGAGGCACCTGGTGTGCAAGGGAAAAGCAGACACTGCTGGAAATGCCCCTCCAAAGCTGGCACAGCAGGAATCCACGGCAGCACAGAGCCCAGGTGCCAGAGTCAGGGCAGCTCTAACACCTGCCCCGTGCTCCTGGTGACTCCTGTTATCCCCAAGGGTTTCTCTGCTGGATGGCAGGAGGAGCCCACGCTGCTCCAGTGGGTGCCACAGCACTTTTTGGAGATGGTCCCTCCCACAGCAGGAGTCATGACCGGGCTGGCAGGTGAAGGCACAGCCAGGGAATCCCACCCCAGCCATGTGGGCAGGGGGGAGAGGAGCCCCAGATCCCAGCTGGAAGAGCAGCCACAGATCCCACCAGGCAGATGCTGCTCTGTGGTGGCACTGATGCCAATCTGGACATGGGCTCATGACAAACACTCCTCCAGCTCAGGGAAGAAAACACCAATTCGATTTAGAGAACAAAGATTTACCTGATAGGCTGCTGCTGCTCCTTTGTGAAAGGGTTAAATTAGGGTATCTGAAGGAGAGAAACTGAAGAAAAGAAGTAGGAGAAGTTGTGTCCAAGTGCCTGTGTCCCATCTCAGCCTGCACAGGACAGGACATCCATGTGCTGGTCCTGGCTGCCATCCTTTGCCCTGGTCCCCACTTGCCACAGCAGCCAGGTCTGGGCAAAGCAGGATGGGTCCCAAAGTGTCCCAAGGCGTGTGGGGAGAGAACCTGAGCCTTGTCCTGACTCCAGCCCCTTCCAGGGCACCTGAGACGCACATCTTCATCCCTTCCTATGTTTCAGGCGTGGTGGCACCACAAATTTTTGCTCCCTGGGTCAGGACCAGGCTGGGCAGTGAGGCAAAGACAAGAGTGACAGGGACATGATCTGGGTGACCCAATCCAGCCCTGCAGTGTCACCAGCAGGGCACATTTTGTCTCCACGATGATGATGGTCCAGCCAAACACCCCAAGGCTCAGCTCTACAGCCAGACCTCACTGCCACAGGGCTCCCAAAACTGAGGGAGGCTCGCAGGGGGGCCCTGGGAAGCAGGAGATGTGGAGGGAGAGCAGCACAGGGTGAGAGGGAAGGGCTCTGCTCGGTGTGAGCCCTGAGGAATAAGCTCGGTATTGCTCAGGCTACACCTGAGCATCCTTGCTGTAATCCAGCTGCCAGTGGCACCGAGAGCAGCTGCAGCACAAAGACACTGCTGCCAGCCCCGTGCTGCCCACTGCCCATCCCACAGGGCGACCGAGGGTGCCGAGTGTCCCTGCTCAGCAAAAACCCAGTGCGAGGCCACCACACTGCATCCCGGCAGGCCAAGAGCAGGAGAGGGGCAGGAAACTCCAAGGGAAACCCCTGGAGAGGGCTGTTCCTGCCCGTGGGCTGGGGCTGCAGCAGAGAGCTCCAGCTCACAGCTGGCCCCAGGTCACCTCCAGGCCCACACGGTGCCCCTCCAGCACTCCTCCTCAAGCCAATATATTAATTTCTTCGGCAGTATTTTTTTTCATAAGTTTCACAAGTCCACGAAGCTTTGCGAGCCAAACTCCGCCGAGGTGTTTGGGCAGGTACCTGGCTGTGCCCCCAACTCCCTTCGGGGTGCTGGAGGGGCAGCACCGGGGTCTCACAACACCGAAACACCCAGGGCAAGGAAGGCACCGACCGGCAGCTCCCGGGCCAAACGCAGCCATTCCCCGGCAGCAGCAGCGGGCTCCCAGCAGAGCCCAGCCCCGGCACAGCTTCTGTCACCCCCCCGCACCCCGCGGCCCGGCTGAGCCCGGCGGCGAGGGCACCAAATCCAGGTCTCATCCAGCCCGGGAGGAAGAGGAGGAGGAGGAGGAGGAAGAGGAGGAGGAGAATCCTCGGGAGCAGGGCGCGGTGCCACGCTCCGCTCCCCGGCTCTGCCCCGCCGCTCGCCCGGCCCCGCGGGGTCGGGCAGCCCGGGGGGACCCCCGGCCGGGGCGCTGGGAGCGCAGAGGGGAGCCCGGAAAGTTGGGAGGCCGGGGAGCGGGGCCGGCTGGGAGGCAGCGCAGGCCAATGGGAAGCGCAGAGCATGATGTCACCGCGCTCATCACAGCATGGCTCTGGCTAACAAAGAGAACAATGAGGCTGCCCAGTTCCCCGCTTCCCCCCTGGAAAAAGAGCCCCCCGACCCCCGGCCCGCAGCCCCCCGGGCACGGAGGGCTGGGAGCCGGCGGGCGAGGGCAGGGCTGGGGTGCCAGACCCCACAAGGGCAAAACAGCCCGGAGGTCACGCTCCCTGCCCGGGGATTCCTGCCGGGATCCCTGCGGGCAGCAGCTCCCTTCCTTTTCTTTTTTTTCCCCTTAAATCCTCCGCCCTGGGTCTTTTCTTGTTGATTTTTCAAGGCGAAAGTTTGGTTTATTTGGTACGTCCTGGAGACAAAGCCCACTCCAGGCACACCCACCCGGCGGGGGCCGGGGCGTCCCTTTGTGACAGGTGGGTGCGAGGGGCTCCAGGGCCGCCTGCGGAGCTCCGGCCACCACAAACGAGCGGGTTAATGACCATTTATATCGGATTTATCAGCAGGATTTATAAACGAGGTCCGAGATCAGGGGCACCGTTTACACGCCGGGTCTGAGATACGGAGCTGGAGGGGAGGGGGCAGAGGCACAACTACAATGAAAGCAAAGCTCTCGCCTCGCTCCGTGTCCTGGCAGCTCCCACGGACTCGCGTGGCTCCCGGGAACTTTCCGTGGGCAGCCGGCGCTATCCCACCCGGGCCGATGGAGTTTAATTGCTATTTCCAGGCAGTTCGCTGGGACCGGCGCGGAGCGCAGCTCCCGGGACCCGCGGCCGACTTTC
>VYZP01072030.1:0-19736 GCA_013400635.1 Hypocryptadius cinnamomeus
AGACATTAAGACCCATTTCAAAGACATTAACATCCATACGTTTGCCCACAGAATTGTTTGCAAAGACATTAGTACACATCTTACCTATCAAGAACTCAAGCTCTACATCTGCTTACTTTCAGTGGTTCAGCAGAAAAGACATACAGCAGGAGTTTCTCCTCACCCTCTGACCTCAGTTCAGCTATACTTCATAGCTACCTCATGCTGGGTGAAAGCATATCCCTAGGTAAAACTTAGTAATAAGACTAGGACACATGTTGGCTTTAGAAAAGAAAAACACTGATTTAATTGTAACTGGGTACAAGAGGTCTGGCTAGCCAAAATTCAAACTATGTAAAAATCACATTTTTTATAAAAGAGCTACTGTAAGCTATGCAATAGCATTTTAGTGAGGATGCAGTAATGGCATGCACAGACATATGGTAATTAAGGCATTTGTAAAGATAATGTGCTAAAGCCATGTAGTTTTTCATGAATGCTTTGTCATATATGGCAGGAGTGTGACCTTTGCAGAGGGATATAAATATGTATGTACACACACATACACATTTACACACATCTATACAACAAAACCAGGGTTTAGGGTCTAACAATGACAACTGCTGCCACAACAAGTGAAATCCAGCAGGTACTAAAATTAGCTGTTGGCAAAAAAATGGGGTTACTTATTTCACTGATGAACTGCATCCATACAAAATGAAAATAACTGTATTCAGAAAATAATGAAAAAAAAATCTTATCTACGACAAAAATAGAGTGCATAAAAAATTGCATTTAGGTCTAAAACTTCTAAACAAGTGGTTAAACAGAAATGAGGCAGAAATTACTTGTATTATACAGTATGTATTAACACCACTGGTAATATATGAGGGAGTGTAAACTGAGCATCTAAATTTCCTATAGCGTGAAATAGAAAAAGACTACCTTTAGAAGATATTGAAGTTTCAGACTCTTGAAACAGGTGCCTCAAGTTTGGACAGTGTGGCTAGAACTCAACGGATATTTACATCTGATGTTCATTTATTGGCATAATCTGATCAAATTATTTAAAAACAGGAAAAGTCTTCCACCAAAACAAACACAATTTAAGAGCTGAGAAACTAAAGAGTTCAGAAAAATACCTAGGTAGTTAAAAAAAATAACTAAAACTTATTCTAGTAAGATTCAAAAAATCAGAGCTAAAAATACTTTATTTATTTTGTGGGTTTTAATAGGTAGTAGATCTGTGTTAGTTAAGGAAGCAGAAAGAGAGACAAACAAGTATAAATTGGAGACCAGTGTTCAGAACAAAAATAACCGAAATATTAATTCTGAGAAAACTATTGGGATTCATATACTGCATTTGGAAAAAATCCAAATGAAAGAGCAAATATCACACAGCACAGCTAATGTACATGCAGGAAAAAGCTAAAGCCAATTTGGAAATACTGTCAGGTAATAACCTTTCATAAAAAACTTGAAGTTTCCACAGAGTTTCTGTCTGCATTCATGTTCTCCCAAACTATTTTACCCAACCCAGGTCGTGGTCACTTGTCTCCTCTATCTCCTGCATCCCTTTACTAATCTTTCTGCAATTACTTTTTTCAGTCTTTCTGTATCAACAACACAATCTTATTACCAAGTACATGGCAATTTCTACACTTACTTTTAGTTTTAATAAATGTAATGTGCATAATATTTATTACATGCTAATGCAGAGTTGTTTTCTTCTAGGTTGTTCTAAACTTTGATGTAATTTGATTACTACAATAAAGACAAAGTTGGGAATTTAGAAGAAAATTTTCTTTTTTTTTTTTTTAATGAAAGAAAGTAAGTCTCAGGAAAGCTTGCAAAATGCCTATTCTCAACTTCTTTTTGGCAGCAATGGTTAGTTTCTAAATCTAACTCATGAAAACATTCTGTTGTGTTTTTGGTTTTTAAGAACGAGAACAGGATAAAAGGATAAAATAGGATAAAAGAATAACCTCCTTCTGTAGAAGTCTTAACATATCCCTGCACCTGTTGTAGATCTCAGCTTGGAAAGAGAACAGTGATTCCATGTTCAGTTTCCAGTTCCTACCAGATTTTCATTCATACATTTTTAATAGGAGTACAAGGACAGATCTGCTCCTCTTCTTTCCATCCTTAAGAGTGACTGTAAGAACCTGATGAGGGCTATTCCCTTGATGGATTTAAGTCACACAGCTAAGAGGGATTTTCCTACACGCTGTTCAACTTAGAACATAATCAAGCCAAGTCAAAGTCAGCTGATGTTTGACAGAGCTTAATTCAAAAATGTGACATTTTTTGCACAAGAACATTATAACAAGGTAGAACAGTTGAATAGTAGTTCAGCTTTTGGATGAAATCCAGATATTTTCTTTAAATTTAAAAGGGGTAGAGAATGAAATCCAGATATTTTCTTTAAATTTAAAAGGGGTAGTAAGATTATTGGGGAAGACAGGAAGCAATTGAGTTAGCAGCCTTACACCACTTGAATAACATAAATAGGTAGGTCTAGCTTCCTGAATGTAAAATCTTTTATCCCAACTCTACTTAAAATACAGCATTGATTATTTCAATCACTCTTTATCATTCTCAACATGAACTTAGGTGAACTGTTTGCCACTGATTTGACTATTCTCCTCCAAAGAATACACCAATAATAATCTAACACATTTTCTTCTAATTCCTGCTATATTTCTCCATTGATATAACTTCTTTTTACTGGAATATTAAAGAAAGGTTTCATTAAAATACAGCCTATAGACTGCTGTGTTAGTATTGACATAACCCCCTTGACTTCTCTTCTATAAACTCAATCTAGAGAATGAAGCAGGGACAGAATATATCTGACATCCCTGAGTGAGAAATACCATTACTCCAAACACACACACAACCAAATTTTACCTGCCTTATAAATTAGTGATATAGGTGATTTTGGAGAAACAGACCAGTAGGTTAGGTGACTGCTCATTCTAGGTACTTATCTTAATATCTCAGGGTATTTAAACATGTTTGAAACACAAAACAAAATAAAATAGAGAAAATAATTAACCCCCCTCCCCAAACTCCCAAACCAAACACCAAAAACCTCCAGCACCACAGATTAATTGTGCTGAGAGTTGAAATTGTGATCGGAGAAAAGGTCAGATGATTAAAATCTAAATTAGGAAATATTATGATGAGAAGAGGAAAACTAAAAAAAGGCTGGTCAGTGGAATGTGGGTATCACCTAAACATGCTTTGAACAGCCCTGTTAACTTCACAACTGGAAGAAAAACTAACCATGTTTCAGTTTACTCATGTTTTGGTATTCAAAATAATCTGTTTAAGCTAATAAAACCTATGGAGGGTAAATTACATTACATAGCTGACGTGATGTATCTGTGCAACATTGCCATCATATTGTACAAGTTCTTTTATCACAAACGGCATTTCTAAATCATGGACATTTGACTCTCACTGTGGTTTGTACATTTTACCTTCTTAGACTGCAGAGTCACATATACCACAGTTTGTAGGTAAAGAAATCCATTTTAGCCACCTTTCTAACTCCTTTATCATTTTTTTTCAGAATGCCATTAAGATATAGTCTGCTGATGGCTATAAAAATGAGAAATCTGAAAATGACTGTATGTGTTATGTCTTGAAGCTATACTAAAAGTCATTAAAATTATCCAATAAAGAATGGAGTTAATCATTAGTTTCAGGTTTGATATATTAGTGGAATGCTCTGTCATCACAAGAATCTTTGTTCTTTTTATAATCTATCCTTATGAAGTTTTTACATTAGCTGCAAAATTGGTTGTCTCAATGACAGGTAGAGTCTTCTTTAAGGACAGGCAGTTTTTGCCCTTAAAATATACTTGCCTAATCAGGATTCTGCAGGGAATATATGAACACTGGGCTATATATAGCCACAAAAAAAGTTTGAGTAAGCATAATCATTCTAAAATTAAAAATATAGATTCAATTAATGTTTAAACAATGAGAAATTCCTTATCTTTGCTCAAGCTACTACATTCTTGCCTAAAATGTTATCATTTGTTAAGTCATATGCCACACATGTTGTATTTATACGCCAACTTCCCATTAATCTGAGGAAGAATACATGTACATAAATATTGCAAAGAAAATAAAAACACAAAAAAAAATCCATGTACAAAATGCATTCTGAAATAACCAAGAGTCCTCTTGGTATTTTTATTCTTTTTGTTTTCACTGTCTAAGAAATAGATGTATCCAGGTTCAATTAATTCTACATTAGAGAATCAATTGGCTTGTATAAAAGAAGTCTGCAACAACACGATTGTGTGAAAATATTTAAGAGCAGAAATTGTTTTCATAAAGCATTTTCTTCTAGAGGGCCAGCTAACTTTGAATACTAAGGAGGTGAAAAAATTTGATGCCAAAAAACTGAACCTTTGTTGCCAGAGGAAAATTAAATTGTCCAGTAGACATAAATGTAGCAAATTGTATTTATAAACAAGGATCCTACATGTCCTAGCATTAACATCTTAAAACATTTCTTAGAATGAAACCCACAGAATTTGGATAGCTGTGACTATTTCCAAACAGTTCTATGTGTAGGTAATCTACATAAAAAGCAACACTGAACGGTTAGTAGCATGTTATTTTGCCAACAGTGATTGCAAAACAGGTTCATCATTCAAAAAACAATAAGTCTTTTTAAATAGGGTCGTTATTTACTAAGGTTGTTATTTAAATAAATTTCATCATAGCATAAGAAAGACAAGTGTTGCTGTGAAGCCCCGAGTGGGACCTCAAGGGACGAGGACGTGGGAGAGACAGGGATCTTGACTCCATGTTTCAGAAGACTGGTTTATTATATTATGATATATATTATATTAAAATACTATATACTAAAACTATACTAAAAAGGATAGAGAGAAAAGATCCATCAGAAGGCTAGCAAGAATAGAAAAGGAATCTATAACAAAGTCCTGTGATTGCTCAGAGAGTCCAGACAGCTGGACCATGATTGGTCATCAAGTAGAAACAATCTACATGGACCAATGTGGTTGCACCTGTTCAGGCACAGTTGCATTCCACAGCAGCAGATAATTATTGTTGACATTTTTCTCTTGAGGCTCCTCAGCCTCTCAGGGGAAAAATCCCAACAATAGGATTTTTCATAAAATATCATAGCTACAGACAAGCATTTATTTGCAGTACTTGTAGAGTACTTCTTTAGAAAACGAAATTCTTCACCTTTCGCCTTTTTTTGATGGGATATTTGTTTCCTTAAAAATTATTCAAAATGTTTGATATACAGCTTTACAGCACATAAGGGTCAGAGAGACTAGCATGCTGTATTTCAAAATTTCCCCAAAACTCATCAAGTTAGTTCAGTATATTTTGTGACAAAATCATAGACAATGATACAGTCAATTGAAAATTAATAGAGGAAAAGTTTAGATTACTAACACACTTCAAAGGCATCTAAATTAACTGACTAGAAAGCTGAGAAACAATATAGATTTTTTTTGTTAATTTTCCTGTGTTTGAGCATGATTAAGAAAGCAACGAGTATATTAGAATGCATGCAGAATGACTTGAAAAATTACTCAGGAAATGTCATCATGGCACACTCAGAGATCATGGATACAATACTCTCTGGAATTGGCTACACAATATTGATCACCTCTTCTAAAATACCTCAGCGTTTGCAACAGCCCAGAGAGGAGAAATTAGAAGTGCAATTATTCAATCTGTAGAATTTGCAGGTAGTCTTGGGGCAAAGAATATTCAACAACAGAATTTGACATTAGTGTGGTTATCAAAAAAAATTCAGTGTCAAAAGTTTGAAAGAGAGAAACATGAAATTCTGATAACCAGTTTTGACATAAAAACTAGATTTGATACAACTTTATAGCAAGAAAAAAAAAAAGGGACCGGACCTGGGAGTCCCAGCTGACAGAAAGTTGCACCTGAGTCAGCAGTGCCCTGGTAGCCAGGAGGGCCACCAGGGTCCTGGGGTGCATCAGGCACAGCATGGCCAGCCAGGCAAGAGAGGAGATTGTCCCACTCTGCTCTGCACTGAGGCAGCCTCACCCTCGAGTGCTGGGGGCAGTTCTGGGTGCCACAATACAAAGAAGATATTAAGCTACTAGAGAGTGTCCAAAGGAGGGCAACAACGATGGGGGAAAGCTGTATGAGGAGTGGCTGAGGTCACTTGATCTCTTCACCCTGGAGGAGACTGAAGGGAGACCTCATGGCAATCTACACCTGCATGGTCACACCACCAAGCCTCAGAGTTCCAGAAGTGTTTGCCAATACTCTTAGGCACACAGCGTGATTGCTGGGGCTGCTGTGTGCAGGACCAGGATTCTGACTTTATGATCCTTGTGGGTCCCTCCCAACTCAGCTTATTCTTTGATTCTGCGAAAATGCTGGCAATACTATTTTTCACGGTCTAGTTTTGGTCTATTTGCTCTATGATTTCAACAGTCATTTCTTCACAGTGACAGATCTTCTACTTTAAGTAGGAGTTAAATCACAGAACCATTTAGGCTGGATTCAGATCATCAAGTTCAACTGTTAAGCTAATGCTTAACCAGGTCCACTGCTAAGCCATGTTCTTAAGTGCCATGTCTACCCATCTTTTAAATACCTTCAGGGATGGTGACTCAACCACTTCCCTGGGAAGCCTATTCCATGTTTGGTCACTCTTTCAGTTAAGGAAGTTTTCCTAATATCCAATCTAAACCGACCAAGGTGGGAGTTAGGAGTAAAATGCTGTACGAGAAAAGTGATTTTGAAGTGAAGAAACATAATTGAAATAAATACTGAGGAGATAACGGATGTTTTTATGTAAAAAATGTAACACCACTTGATTCCAGATCTTAATTCCTTAGTTTTTCGAGCCACCTGTACAGCAGGGCATATAACACAAACCTCTGCCCATGACTAGTAACCACACATAGTCCTCTATGACAAGGCCGATAACACTACTCATGCATAAATAACAAAAGGTGATATGCAAGAGATACAGGAAAGTTATCACAACTGAATCTTACTTCAACCAATGTAAGGAGATTGCTTAACTCTCTTCAAAAATATTCCCCCTCTGCATTGGCTCCAATTAAAGAGAAGTCAGTGAGACAGAAATAAAGATTCCAAGAAGCTGAATGAAGAACTCCCACAGGGTGAGAGAGTTTATCTTTCCAGACTGTAATACCAAAAGGATGAGCACTGGAGGAAATATAAAATAGATTTGTTTGAAAACTACTTTAAGGTTCTTTAGGCACTTTTTGTACCTAGGCAAATAGCGTTACAATAAGCTATTTTCTTTAGCAGTACAGTGCCTCAAATTCTCCTCTTCCTTTTGACAGCAACACATTGTTCACATTAGTTTCTGCAAAACAGAAGTATTCAAAATATTGGTGCAGAAAACCACTACTTCAAACACCCTACTTGTAAGTGAAAATCCAACAGACTGTTGGGAGGAACTGCAGAAAAAAGCTTCATAGACCAACTACTTCACATGAAAAGTAAAGTCTAAGTATTCTTGCCAGTATAGAGCAGGAGTACTAAAATTTGTACAGTAAATTAATCAACATACAGAAAACTGTATAATAACAGCATGATACAATTTTCAGCCTGAAATTACTTTACTTAAAATGAAATTAAGCTTTGATGAAATTATATACTTCTTTCATTGTACTTTCAAAGTCAGTAATTCTAAAATAAGTTCTTATTTAACATTCATTTAAGAAATGCTTAAAAATATTTAGCAGGAATGTGAGGCATGTTTATTGTATCTTATTTTTTCCTCATCTACATACAATAATTTCCTATTTACAGTTACATATATCAGCTAAGGTAAACTACCTGAACACAGCCACAAGTGCTAGTGGCTCTTTTCATAACAACAAGCACAAATAGGCCAAACTAAAAAGCCAGTAATTTTCTCCATATTTAAAAAAAAATAAAATTTAAAGACAGTACACATATTGATATGTGCATTTTATTAGAGAACTTCACTTACATTAAATATTGAACAAAATTTTAAAAAAGCATTGAATGAATAGTGACAAATTATTTTTAAACAAAGACTACAACTTCAAATCTCAAATTCTAATCCACAAAAAATTCTTACAGTCATAAGTGGCTATAGAGATACAGTTGCCTGACACATACTTTTCTAGTGATTTTAAAGTGATGAATGACATCCGTGTGAATCCTATTTCTATGCTGAAAAACAAAAGACCCACACATAGTAAGAATTACAATTCTGTGTAATGAGGCTTAACATTGCATGGCAATTATAATATTTAAAATTACAACATTAGGAAAATTTACTGTAATTTTTCAAAAGCCATTTAATGACTTGTTCCACATTTTCGGTGTATTTAATTTTACTCCAGCATATTTATTTCTCCCTGACTGAATTATAAAAAAATGGAAATCTAAATATTAAACATTCAAACATAAATATTACCCTGTGCTAATGATCATATTATTTTTACTAATCTAAACATTAAATTAACAGGTCATGTTTACTTGTGTTTCCTATTTATTTGCTGAAGATAGAAATTATAAATTTTACCTACATTGATGTTTACTTATCCAGTATTAGTTAATTGTATACAGTTGCAGTAGATCAATGCACCCAAAATAAAACTACTTCAGTCTCTAGGGAAAACATTAAATCTCTAATTGATGTTTGAAGCCAGAGAACTAGCTGTATGTAATAGGCATTTCATCTATTCTGAAGTAATTTCCTGGGCTTCTACCTTTGAACCTGCAATAAATCTCTCTTCCCTCAGTCCCTCTTTCAGCACCTAAAATAGACCACATACTTTTGGTCAGACCAATGCTGAGCTAAGAAGGCACCATAAATATCCTGGGAAGAGATGCGATTTGCATTAACATAGAAAATGAGTTACTATGAGATTTCGTATTTCTAGTATTACCAAATCTTTATGAAAGAGGGATTTTTTTTTTTCCTAGAGTTGGCAGGAGATCTTGCAAAATGAAAAAGGAGGTCATAAATAGGATATTCTTTACATCAAAGTGCTTTTCCTTTGACATCATCAAGTACTTTCTATAGTACATACCACTGTTGGCAGGGGTTAAGTAAGAAAGAACATTTTGCACACCAGTTGTTTAACCTTTTTGATGGAAAAGAAATTAATATATGGTTTTGGGAGAAACAATACTACCCTGTCAGGGATTTTTATATTCTTCAGAGCATAAAAATTACTCAGGAGTCTTTTCAGGAGAGTTTTTTTTTTCCTGAAATGGTTACAGATACGGAGATGAAAATCAGTTTTATGGAGTGGTATAACCCAAGGTAATCTACAACCTTCATAATCCTTACAGTGGTTTCATATACTTAATTGCTTTCCACTGCCTTTTTTCATTTGGTCAGTAATTTCTACTGTGATTTTTTTTTTTTTGTCATTGCTTTTTTGTACTAACAATAATGATTAAGCCAAGAACAACAGAACCTTTTTTAATGTTACCCTGAAAATATTGCATTATATTAATTTTCCATGTTTAGAAAGATTCAATCCCCAAATGAAAAATTGTCCAAGTTAAGATACAAGACCAAGTTGTATATACTTAGTGTGGAATATTTTGTTTCACAGGTATTGTGCTAGCACAGATCTGTCCACATTATTACTGAGACAGTATTCCTATCAAAATGCATTTTGGCTGCTCATAATATATTACTTTGGCAAATTCAGAAAATGGCTTTCCTCTGTTACACAGTGAGGGATTTAGGAAGACAATGGTTTATACTCAAGGATGTAGGAAATACATTCTACTATGAATTTGTAATTTTATTTATTATTGTGGATTTCACAATTTTTTTTTAGGGTCTGGTCACTAACACGACATAGTGAAATCAATATGAACATGTTTCTGTACTGTAGTACACTATTAATAGATGATGCAATGCTACTGGTCATTTATCAAGCATGGCATTAAATTGCTCCTTCAAGTACTTAACCAGATTTTTCTGGTATCAGAAAAATTGGCTCAGTCTAAAGATTCATGTGCAGTGTGTTTTACAGGCAAGTTTTTTTCACGAGTGTCCAAAATTAAGTGTGCTGTTCATATGAGAATTTCAGAATATGCAAATCAGCATCTATCAAATTCCTTCTGATGAATGACTGAGAATGAAGAAGAAACTATATGACAATTCTGTTTCTAAGGATTTTGCTGTGAATTTGAAAGATAATAGGATACCAGAACAAACAAGGCAATATCCTCTTCTGTATTGGTATTACAACCCAAAAGAATTTATTCCTAGTACTCTGCTTGCTGTATTGTGACCACAAAGATATGAAGTACATACAGTTAGTCCATAGTTGGAAAAGTACTTTAGACATGTGTACATAGCACAAAGGTTTCAAGATTAAAGCTAGAAAGGAAATTTGATCAATTTATGAACAACATCAGAGGACAGGTTACTCATTAAAATGAAGCTTTAGATTAGGTGACTCACAATCTCTTTTCAATACTATATCTTGAGAATTAAGGTAAGAGCTTCCACGTTTCTAAAACACTATTTTCAGTTGAAGTTAACATCGCAAGAGCAAACAGACTCTCACTGTGTTTTTCAGCACATTTATTCTCACTTCATACTGTGATTCATCACAGTCTGGGTGCAGTGATTTGAAAGTCCTATAATGCACTAATGCATTACTGATAGCTATTTTCATTTATTAAAAGCAGTACCAGAATTCTTAGAGCATTTCAAAGCCTCATTCCTCTATAGCAACTTTGGCAGAGACCCTGACATAGCTGAAAGTAGCTGAAACACTTTAACAAAAAAAAAAAAAAAAAAAAAAAAAAAAAAAAAGAAAAAGAAAAAGGCATCCACATGAAATGGACTCTTTCTGTTCTCAAGATACTGTATATAGAAAGTATTGTCTGTTCTCACTAATTAACAGGAACAGGCCACCTCCTTCCTTAGATAAATATACAATAGACAGAAAAGAAAGCACCCTGCAACACAGCGCCCTCACAAGGGAAGTTAACCACACCAGACATCCATCCTTTATCCTGCAATGTGTGAGAGAACAATTGCACTGAAGGAAAAAGGATATTGAGGACCTGTGGTTGCTAACTGTCCATGGCTACAGAAAGCAAGTGTATTTCAGTGCTTAAGATCCAGAAAGTATTTTACAATTTTTTTTTTTTTCATTTAAGAACCTGACAAGCACTAGTAAGCTGAAAGATCTCGTACATCACACATCCAGGCTTTGAAGGGTTCTCTGTGTGTGTTGTTGTTGATGGTTTGGTTTTTTCTTACACAAACCTCGACACTATCATTAGTCCTTTAATATCACAAAACCAAAAAAAAGAAGCGTTATAGTGAGCCATCATTATACTCTGCAGTAAAGACATGAGGCCAAATTAAATTTCAATAGAAACCAATTCTTTTCATATCCATCAATGAAGTACAGACTTGTAAATAAGAAAATATTTATTAAATATACATTTGCATATTATGAACCTAAACTGGAAGAAGTCAGGGTGAAAATCACAGCTCTGTGATCACTAGACTAATCCACACTGAGGAGACACATCTAACATCAGGTCAGTGAGGTGATGTCAGGATGAGTAAAGGTTAAGGTAGAGTCCTACAACACATCTTAGGGTCTGAGCTCACAGCTGTGTCTTACAGAACAGCTGTTTCACAGCACCTAACCCAGGCCAGCTCTGCCAGCTCCTGGGCAGCTGCACCCATGCTGGAGCTGGACACATCTTAGCCCTGGACTTCAGGGCATGTGGGCAGGATGGTGTGGACCTTGGGGGAGAACCTGGAGTGCTGACAAGAGCTCTAACAGTCTACAGTACTTCTAATGCTTCCTACTTTTTAACATTTTCTTTACTTTAGATCATAAAATCATTGCAAAATATTGCAGCAAAAGTCTCAGTGTCTTAGCTAAGGATCACCAAATACCAAATGCAATCTTCTCAATTTAACATATATTAGCATGCTTTAATGAAAGAACCTATAATAACACAACAAAATACAAGGAGAAACCATCACGTTACCTCTTTCAGTTGGTAGCTTCACTAGGATCCTAAAAAAACTAAGTAATTCCTCTTATGAAAATAACTTCAAGCTAGTAGTATTGCTAGTAAATAACTTCAGCTACATTTAGACACAGCTGCATTCAAAATGTTGCAATAAATTAAGAATTTATTTAGACTTTTACACTTTTTATCCATTTTGATTTAGAATATACATCTCATTCCAAATTTCAGAAGCATTACTAAAATTAATCAAGATATAAGTCACTAAAAAATTCTGCCTACACCAAAACTGTATTGTGAACCCTGAAGTCTGCTGAGTTTCTCTTAATTTTAGGCATGATCCTGGTTTCTAAAACTGATTATTAATTTTGGTGTTTCAAGCTGAAATAACACAGACCAAATTTGCAGGAAGCAGACTGTAGGAGCTCTGCACTGCAAATCAGTTTACAATTCTATAATTTTTTATTGGTAGAATTTTTTTTCCAAGCTCTTGGTCATGAGACTCAGAAATACAGCAAAACCCTTACTTGACACCTCTCCACTGTACTGTTATGGTCACTGACCACTGAAGCAGGAAATGTCTTTTGAAATCTGTTTTGTTTGTTTAGACAATCCCTCAGAGGAAGACTATTTATTTAATACAGCTTAAAGCATGTAATTCAAACTTAATGATATATATTTATTTATTATTATTCTATGCCTTCTTTTTAACTGCAGGACACAGCTTCAGGCAGATTTCATTAATTTAAAAATAATTTTTTAGTTGTTTTAAGAAGTTGAATAAACTCTAAAAAGCATGCCAACTGCCAGGCACAGATGCCCACAATACACACACCAATATTTATAAAGCACTTCACAAACAGTCACCAAAAACCCCAAAAGAAAACGTCCAAAACCCCACCAAGCAAGCTGACAATACACATTTTATTTTAATTCATCATTAGTGATACTTTCTAAATAACACAAAGTTTTGTTTTACCTGGAAATTAAATGTAGCAAAGGAGTGTATAGCAATGCAATTTAGATACAGGAGAAAAAAAATTAGAAGGCACTCAATACCAACTGTAAGATACTTCACGCTTTACATTATAGAGTATATTGTCATTATTTCTAACAACTCTAAGTATTTAGTTTCAATAAGATAGTATATTTCATTTGTGTCATGCAATCAGTTCCCACATTCACAAAAACAACATGGAAGTATAGGAATGGCTGAAGCCGTTTTAATCCACCATGAAAGACAAATGTTCTTCCCCAGGCTTCAGCATTTGTATCCAAGTTCCTAATTGCTTTTCATGCCCTAACAGTTTTTCGTTTTACACTGATGTACTTTCCTGGACTTCTCATCTCTCCCCTAGGCCCAAAAATCATTATGGAGTTTTACATATTCTGTCCAAAATATTTCTTTTCCCACTAATTATTTCCCTACCTCATTATTTGCGATGTTTCTACAACTACAGCTGAAATGAAATAAACTTGCAATAGTATCAGTAAATTATAATAATATTATATAGGTTTGGGCAAGATATTTTCAAGACGGTACATAGTCTATCGCAACATCAAGTTTCAGGTAATATATTGCACTGTGTGGGTATTTATGTTTGCTATACATTGGATGAACTGGTCTATAGTGAATAAAGTGTCCTTGTATATTTAAGATCAACACTTAATCGAACTTATATTTGATGGAATCAAAAGGTCATAAAAATTCAGCCAAATGCAGCCCTTTGTTCTCTCATCTCTTTGACTAAACATTCAGTCTGAATGTATAACTGTGTTTTCCTGAAGGTGAGCTAGCAACCTATAGAAATCCTGAGAATAAATAAGATAAAAATATAAATTGTCACAAGTATTAAACAAAGCCAAAGAGATAATTACTGTATATTAATTATTAGCACAATATACTGGAATTATATTATGAAATACAAACAATTGCAATAGCACCTCTTTATCAAATTATACACTTCTGAAAACAATTTATTCCAAATAATAAGTACCTAGTGGAACCAACAGTAGGCTTTCCACAGATTTTCTCAGAGGTCTCAAATGATCAAAGTTTCCTACATACTCTTTTATTATTAGTTCATATGAACTTTTCTGACGTCTCTTTGGCTTATAGTATTTGTAAGCAAGAAACACATTTGACATTGGTACATAGCAGTGGTCAAAAACCCACATGCAAGTGCTCAAAGTGAACCAACTCTTCACCACCACCACCCCTAAAACTAAAACCTCAAAACACAGGCTTGCGCTTTCTCTGTAGCGTATTATGCTCCTCAGAAGATGTTAACTTCTCTAAAAGTTTTGTTTCCTTAAAAAAAAAAAAATCAATCTAAATTCAGATCTATGAAAACCAGATATAAGAAAAACTAGAATGTTTACAAAATAACATGGGAATTATTTAAAAACAGAAGACATAATGTGCTTTTAAGTGTACACTGGAAGGCTTGTTTGAGCAACTTAATGAAGATCGCATTGCAAAGCCTGATCAGACTCTTAAGTTGGGTCAACTCCCTTACCACATTCCTAAGAGTCTGATCACAGGATACATCCCACTGTGGTTCAAGAATATCAACACATTCTCACCTCCTTTTAAGACTGCATTGTATGTGTCATTAGTTAAACATAACTTGCCCTAAGGATTAGCACCAGTCAAATAATAAAGAAATAAATAACTTTGGATGATGCTAAATGTATAGAAGTGAAAGATTGTAAACAGCACACAACATTATACTTATGAAATTTAGCAGCATATAATCTGACAGTATATCATTTTTATGTTGCTTTTATTCTGTACAGGCTAAAGACAAATAGAGATGTATTTTACAGAGATGTGTTTTGGGTGCATTAAGTCTCCTGCACAGACAGCAGAATGACTACTGTGGGGTTATTCACTTAATTTTGTATTACCTAAAGTGCCAGTTGTGCTACAGATTGATGTCTTGGTAGAGCTCAAGATCACATTGGTAAACCTCAATTCTGCTGGATTTTTTGGTTTTTTTGAACAACAGTAAGAAGCCTATTTTTGCTACTGAGTACTAAATTCTTGACAGTGTGAAATTTCTGCTAGATTTCTGAGATGTATGAAATTTAGCTTGTGTAGCAGCTACTGTCTTTTGCCACATTAATAACTTTAATAAGTTTAAGGCAAGAATCCGACTCTTATGTGAATCTCTCTCCTATAGATTTTATTGCATAGGAGTGGGGAAGACATTTGCAGATCAATGGGCTTGGAACCTGCTGTTTGATACAGCCATGAGTTTTACAGAACTGTACCAAAATCCTGGCTATTGCAATAATATTAAGAATGTGAAGGATGATCTTTTTGTTTCATCCCCTAGTGTAGCGTGTGTCACCCTGCCTCATTTCCAGGTCACTATCTCTGTTCTATCTTGATCATTATGTTTAGCTATTATAAAACCTTAACATACAAAAGGTTAACAAGGTTTCAGCACAATTACAAAGTCTCTGGGATCATTCCACCTTCTAAAACAAACAGATCACAATGTTTTAAATTCTTTGTAAACATATTTTCAAATGTTTAATTCTTCGTAAACATATTTTTACGCAGATCTAATTTTCTTCTCATTATTAAGTACAGAAAACTACATAGCTTCCCACCCCTTCCCATTTTTTTAGTCTATAACTATAATGCCTTATATGAAATTTGTTGAGTACTTATTGGAACAAGAGTAAAGCAAGCTGTGGACAAAGGAAGGGCTACAGGTGTCATCTACCTGGAATTCTGCAAGGTATTTGACATGGTCTCCCACAACACCCTTTCTGTGTAAATTGAGAGATCTGTATTTGATGGATGGATATTGTTCAACCTCCAGGGCAACTTTAATGGGGCCTTTCAGTATCTAAAAGGAGCTATGAGAGAGCTAGAGGGACACACAGTGATAGAAAAAGGCTTTACACTGAAAGAGGGTAGGTGTAGGTTAGATATTAGGAAGAAATTCTTTACTGTGACAGTGATAAGACATAGGGACAGGTTGCCCAGAGCAGTTGTAAATGCTCCATCCCTGGAAATGTCAGTCCAGGTTGGATGGAGTTCTGAACAACCGGGCCTTGTGAAAGGTGTCCTTGCCCATGCCACAGGGCTTGGAACTAGATGGACTCTAAGGTCCCGTCCAACACAAACTGGCTGGATGGTTACATCCAGAAGGTAGCGGTGAATGGCTCAGTGTCCAGATGAAGATCAGTAATGGTTTGTGTCCCTCAGGAGTCTGTACTGGGCCCAGTACTGTCCAATGCCTTCATCAATGTGGGATTAAATCAATTATTCATTCCATGGCATTCAGAGTACCAGCTGCATGGTGCAGCTGACATGGATCTGCACAAGCTTGAGGAGTGGTCCCATGGCAATCTCATGAGGTTCAACAAGGCCAACTGCAAGATGCTGCAGATTCTTAAATACAGTAGAGCAGGGGCTTCACTAAACTATTTATGTGCTTTAACACTAATATGCAACACTAATTTTAAACATTTCTGAACCATAAGGGTACCCAATGGCTTCCAGAAACTCACAAAATTCATTTCTTTTATTGGTTGCATCAGTCCACAACCTTATAGAATGGCGAATGCATATTTTGCTACTTCAGTGTAGCAAAGTTATGTCCTATGAACATTAAGTGTCATGCTCAAAATAGATTTCAAATTTTATCTGTGAAAGAAGAAAATTACCTTAAATTTGCACCACTGCTAGACAGTCAATAATTGTCATTATATTTCTCTGTGACTGCTGTAACAGTGTTTGCAACTGGCATCTTCTTCTCAGATCTAAAGCATTTAAAGACTATGAATGTTTGAAAAGACAACCTACAGAATCAGTAAGCTTTGTAGTCCTCAGGCATGTCAGCATGTGACAAAACAATCATTAGTCTTTTTTAAAATTTCTCTCCTCCTCCCCTCCTCCCCCTTCCAAAAACCACAACTTAAAATATATGGGAAGTCATTGTTACTTGTAAACTATAAAATATCACCTGACCCAATCCTCATAACTTACTTGAGAAAAAGAATCAAGTTTTCACCCCTTCAAGTAATGTAAGTCTTTAAGAATATATAGTTTTATACTATTCAGAGGTTCTGGTTTAAAAAATTACTCTACATCTCACTGTGTCAGAATACATCACACTGAGTTTTCTTTTTTTTTTTTTGAAGTATATGCTCAAAAATAACATTACATTCCATTTAACCAGTTCTCAGGCATAGTGGGAAAGGAGGACAGGGAGACAGAAAGACCAAATATGAGTCACAAAATGTAAGCAGCACATAACTGTGAATAATCAATCTGCTGGACAGCAATGTAGCACAGACAGGCTTCCCTTCTGTACTTCAGAATGTTGCAAGACCAAACCTTACTTACTTTTCCTCCATCACAATCTTAACTTAAATCCTTCTAGTTCTCCTCTTCAGGAACTGCAGAGGAATCTGCCTCAGACTGGTATAAAGACTGATATTCAATTACATAGTCAGCAAATGAGCAAAAATTTGTTGTTATTATATAATTTCCATGCCCTTGCAGCTGTGCTAGGTACTTCCTGAAAACAGGTATTTTGGATATGAAACTCAGGGGATGAGACCTATGTGATACAGACTGAACCAGTACAAGTCTATTACTTTTCTTGGAAGTTGCATGCAAGTGTATCAGTGCAGGATGTGCTACTGAAATTGGTAACAGAGCTCTGATACTGTGAACACTATTACATATTTGATTCTGTGCTGAAGGGTTAGATTATGCCATATCTGTAACATGCCACAGTGAGAAAGGATCCTTACAGTCTAAGAAAAAAAAAAATCATAAAGTGTTAAGTGATACACACTGTAGCTGTATTACAAAGATCATAACTGATTAATACAGGTCTCATTATTTATCCAGTATTGGGATGTCACATTAATGCCTCTAGAGATACATAATAGGTAATAATAAAAGTAGCAGGCATGGACCCAGTATGAAAATGGCTACTTGCCAAGGAGAAAGCATACAGCAATGAAAATATTGGCATGATAACAGTTTTGTTACTTGGTATATTTATGCATTCACTATGTCAAATTCTTCGGATTTCATTTGCCACACTGTTACAGGGTCCATGGCTCAGATGTATCTCTTTACTTGCCAAAGCCAAAAGATCCAGGAGAGGAGGTACAGATCCTGGCTAAAAAAGCCTTTTTGTTTCTATGTAACTGCCAGTGAAAAATGGAATTTTACAGAAGCATGCAGAGAAAATGAATATTCCCTCAAGCATTTAATCAAAAAATCTTTCAGCTCGATTTGATTTTCAGGCTGCTTTTATTTTTTACAGTGCACCTTTTCTCTTACTTTGTCTAATATCATTAATTGTTTAAAATAAGAGGAAAAGTATAAATGAAATATATTGTGTAAATTATATGCTTCATATACATCAACTCTATTTAAAAAAATATCTTAGACTCATAAACACATAACAGAAGCAACTAGTAATAAAACTGGATTCTGAACTCCAGCAGAAGAGGGTTCACTTTGAATCCTAAGAAACCATCTTCTACTCAAAATAAGACTTTTGAGTACGTGATAATTTCAGATTCATTCACAATTATCATTACAGGTGTCTGGAATGTACCTCATGCGTTCAAGTCCAGGATCCAGAAAGCAGAAAAGAAACAGAAAAACTAACACAGATTTCTCAAAGAAGGGCCTTGAGCTTCAGTCACACTCTATTTACTTATTTTCCAGAAGTGCAAAGAGACAATGATCCAGACAGTTGTTGACCATTTTGAAGATGGAAGTACTACAGTGTAACTTTGACAGGAAAATTAACTGGTGAATATCAGGTTTCCTCCATTAGTGCTAACTCCTGGCAAATATTCAATAAAAATTTGAATTTTCTCTAAGTTGTTACTCAAAAATTATCTCTGTATCACATCACTTAGCTTAAAGAGTCTCTATGAGGATGTCTGCTTAGAGTATTTCTCCTATTACCATACTTCTGTTGGTGACTACTCATCCTGACATGAGATGTACTTCATTTCAAAGATCCCAGTCAAAATTAGAAACACAATACTACAGTCATTTGTGTGACAAGCCTTATCTTTGTCTTCCATAATTAGCTCTCACTTCTATTCTTCTCTTCACCTTTCACATAAAGTTTAAATCCCCTTTCTTAAAAAATAAAAGCAATTATAATCCTAGTTAACTTTCATATTAATAATCCATCTATCTTTCCCAGCTAAAATTATTAAAGTTTTGCAGTTACTATAGACAAGACTTTTTTATTCTGGTCCTCAGATACTTCCAGTTTTACTTCTGGCCCATGCAGTTCATTGAAAATACTCTATTCACCATCTTCAGTTATCTATTTATTATGAAATCTTAAAAATATACACTAGTCATATGTGTTTAGTATTAGGTTACTTCAAATATACCAACAGACTTTTTCTGGAATTTAGTCCTCTTTCAAGACTTAAACTCTCTAATCTGCTCAGTATTGCTTTCCATTTGATTATGGTTATTCCCTTAATGCTCCCACCATATTCTCTAGTGCAAGTAATAAAATTTATTTTCATAAATAACCTACATTTCCATATATTGACAGATCTAAGTCACACCTTGCACTGTCTAGTTATCCCAGCCTTCCAGGCTGCCCTTTTCATTCGAATTCCCACAGGTTAACAGAAACTGTTCCATTTTCTCATTTAAAGTTCTCCTTTAAGTGGGCACAAATTCCAACTGACAGAGCTATACAGCTTTGGGC
>VYZP01072031.1:0-38655 GCA_013400635.1 Hypocryptadius cinnamomeus
GCCCCATCCCGGGGATCCTCCAGCCCCGCCCTAGGATCCTCCAGCCCCATCCCGGGGATCCTCCAGCCCCGCCCCGGGATCCTCCAGCCCCGGTGTCCTGCCCTGCCCCGGGGATCCTCCAGCCGTGCCCTGGGATCCTCCAGCCCCGCCCCGGGATCCTCCAGCCCCGGTGTCCTGCCCTGCCCCGGGGATCCTCCAGCCGTGCCCTGGGATCCTCCAGCCCCGCCCCGGGATCCTCCAGCCCTGCCCCTGGGATCCTCCAGCCCCGGTGTCCTGCCCCGCCCCGGGGATCCTCCAGCCCTGCCCCAGGATCCTCCAGCCCCACCCAGGGTCTGCAAGGTGAGGCAAACCTCGAGGAGCCCCAGGGGGAGGTTTGAGAGGTCAAGAGGTGTTGTTCCAGCCACACCCATGGCTAGAGGGCTGGTTTGGGAATGCGCCCACCCCCTAACCCCAGCAGCCCCAGAGGTGCCCTGGCGATGTTTCACTGCCCTGTGGTTTGATGCTGTGTCCTCCTCCTTCCTCCCCCCAGGTCTGTTTTTTTGTTGGTCTCTATTACAACGTCATCATTGGCTGGAGCATCTTTTACTTCTTCAAGTCCTTCCAGTACCCCCTGCCCTGGAGCGAGTGTCCCATCGTGAAGAACGGCTCGGTGGCCGGTGAGGCGCGGGGGGCTCGGCTGGGAGGGAGCAGCTCCCAGGGAAGGGGGGCTGTGGGGCCCTGTGGGACACATCATCACCCCCAGCAGAAGGTGGGGCCACAGGAGGCAGAGGTTCCTCTCTGGCCTAGCTGCCCTGACCATGTGAAGAGCTTCCCCTTGGGTTGGATGAGTGTCTCCAGTGCTCTCTCTCCCCACTGATGGGATTTGATGCCAGTTTGGGAATCCAGAGACTCCACTGATGGGATTTCCAGGCTGCCTCAGTGCTTGAGGCCAGGATCTGACCCAGGACTGTGGAGGGGGGCAGCAAGAGTCAGGCAGGGGCTGCTCCACTGCCTAATTCAGGCATGGATGAAGCTAATGGTGTTTTATAACATCTGAGCATCAGCTTGGGACTCTCTGAGAGGTTTTATAGCAAATGAAAATGTCTCTCCTCGTATTTAACATCTCATTTTCACCTGGCAGTAGTTTTATGTCCTGTCTCTTCTTTTCCCTGCTAAGAATGAGCCCCATTAATTTCTGCCCCTCAGTTTCCAGAGGTGTCTCCCTTCCCTGGCTGGCTCCAGCGGGTCTTTGACATTAGATCAGCCCAGGAGACAGTGGATGACTCTCCCCCTCATGCTCTCCTGCCTCTCTCCTGCAGTTGTGGAGACCGAATGTGAGAGGAGCTCAGCCACCACCTACTTCTGGTACCGGGAGACCCTGGACATCTCCAACTCCATCTCTGAGAGCGGGGGGCTCAACTGGAAGATGACTCTGTGTCTGCTGGTGGCCTGGAGCCTTGTTGGCTTGGCCATGATCAAAGGCATCCAGTCCTCGGGGAAGGTGGGTATTGGTGGCCACCTGAGCCTGGCTGGGCTCTGTCCTGGAAGCAGGAACCTGCCTGGACACACCATCCTGCCCTGCTCTGGGGTACCTCTTGTGTTCACAGAGGACCCCTGACGAAGGCGAGGAAATGATGAATCTGACTCCATGTTCTTAGAAGGCTAATTTATTATTTTTTGATCTATATTGTATTAAAGAATGCTATACTAAAACGATACTAAACTATACTAAAGAATACAGAAAGGATACAGACAGAAGGCTAAAAGATACTAAAGAAAAACTTGTGACTCTCTCCTCAGAGTCTGACACAGCTTGGCCCCAATTGGCCATTGAGTCAAAACAACTCACAGCAGAAACCAATGAAACAATCACCTTTTGGTAAAAAATGTCCAAACACATTCCAAAGCAGCAAAACACAGGAGAAGCAAATCAGATAATTATTGTTTTCCTTTTTCTCTGAGGCTTCTCATCTTCCCAGGAGAGAAATCCTGGGTAAGGGATTTTTCCAGAAAATACGCTGGTGACAGGTACCAGTGGAATGCTGTGTCCCTGGGATGGTCACACCCTCTCCACAGCTGGGGTCATCTCTGGAGGGATCCAGAATAAGATCAAAAGGGTGTAGGGAAGAGGTTTAGTTCAACTGACACGTGCAGCCAGGCCTCGGCCACACCAGCACGGAAAATCCGCCTGAGCCCCAGCACTTCACAGAATCAGTTAGGTTGGGAAAGGCCTTTGAGGTCATCAAGTCCAACCTGTGACCCAACACCACGCTGTCAGCCAGGCCATGGCACCGAGAGCCACATCCAGCCTTTTATTAAACACCTCCTGGGATGGTGACTCCACCAGCTGGACTCCACCAGCTCCCTGGGCAGCCCCTTGTGATGCCCAGTCACTCCTTCTGTGAAGATCTTCTTCCTAATGTCCAGCCTAAAGCTCCCTTGGTGCAGCTTAAGGCTGTTTCCTCTTGTCCTGGGAGCAGAGCCTGACCCCCCCTGGCTTCCCCTCCTGTCAGGGAGCTGTAGAGAGTGACAAGATCACCCCTGAGCCCCTCTTCTCCAGGCTGAGCTCCCTCAGCCCCTCCTCACAGGACTTGTGCTCAAGACCCCTCCCCAGCCTTGTTGCCCTTCTCTGGACACACCCCAGCACCCCAACATCTTTCCTAAATTGGGGGCCCAGAACTGGACACAGCACTCCAGGTGTGGCCTCACCCGTGCTGAGCACAGGAGCAGAGACCTCCCTGCTCCTGCTGGCCACACCATTCCTGATCCAGGCCAGGAGCCATTGGCCTTCTTGGCCACCTGGGCACACTGCTGGCTCCTGTCCAGGTGCTGTCCATCAGTGCCCCCGGTCCCTTTCTGCCTGGGCACTGCCCAGCCACCTGTACCATGCTGCCCCGAGGGTCCCACAGTTCATCCCTGGGGAGCCAGCCCCATCCTGGGGAGTGAGACGCTCCCTTCTCCCGCTGTGAGCTGTCCATAGGTTGGGTGGGAGGGTGGCTGGGCACAGGGGGCAGGAATTGAGGCTGTGCTGTGTTCATCCCTCTCGCTCCAGGTGATGTACTTCAGCTCCCTCTTCCCATACCTGGTGCTTGTTTGCTTCTTGGTGCGGGGGCTGCTGCTGCGTGGGGCAGTGGATGGGATCATGCACATGTTCACACCCAAGGTGAGAGTTCCAAGCCCAGCAGACTCCAAGCAGGTTCCCCTCCTGGCTGGTCATGCCCCATTTTCCCTTATTTTCTTATTATTCCCCTTATTTTCCTCCCCACCCCAAAAATCAGAGTACCAGCCCCAAACTTGGGTGTCCTGATAGACCATGAGGATGTGGAATGGCTCCCAAAATTCAGGGTGTGGCCAGGACAGCCACGAGCCTCTCAAACTCACCATCCTCAGCTACCCTGATGCCAGGGTGGGGGGCACAGAGGTGCCCAAGGGAATATATAAATATAAAGATTTAATGGAGAGATGCTGGCTGGCAGAAAAACCTCTGCTGGTGGTATGCACTTATTAATTAACCAGCTAATTAATTAATTAAGCAGAGATGTAGATGAATCAGCTCAGCCGGCGAGGCTGTTAGAAGACATTAATTATGGTCTCTTGATGAATGATGCTGGGAGGTCTCCAGGCTGCAGCTCTGGCTCTCAGGAGAGGGGGACTGTGGCTGGGGGGGACCACAGCTCAAACACCCCCCTGCCAGGATGTTTGATTTCAGTGCTCCAGGTGCTCTGGAAGCAGGAGATGGCCAGGGGAGGATGGAGACCCATCCCTGGCCGTGTGGTGGTGCCCTGGGCTGGGGGGACACGGACTGGGGAGCTGCACAGAGAGAGATGGAGCCCCCAGTTAGGCCTCCGGGGCAGGTGGAGCAGACAGAGATGTGGTCAGGTCAAACCTTGTCCTGACCTCTCCGTGCCTCAGTTTCCCCCTCTGTGTGAATGAGGAGAAGGACCTGTGAGTGCTGGGTAAAGCCAGACCTGAGCACGGCAGATCATGGAATCACAGAATGGTTTGGGTTGGAAGAGCCCTGAGAGATCATTTCCTTCCACCACCCCACCAAAGCAGCCCACAGCTGCTCCAAAACCAGCTCAGCCCTTTTAATGTCGCTCTGGGATGGGCTGTGGGGCCCATCTGTCTTCTTCTAACTTCTCGTGTCTTCCCTCCAAGCTGGACAAGATGCTGGACCCCCAGGTGTGGCGTGAAGCAGCCACACAGGTTTTCTTCGCCTTGGGCCTGGGTTTTGGGGGGGTCATTGCCTTCTCCAGCTACAACAAGCAGGACAACAACTGCCACTTCGATGCCACCCTTGTCTCCTTCATCAACTTCTTCACGTCTGTGCTGGCCACCCTGGTTGTGTTTGCTGTGCTGGGCTTCAAGGCCAACATCATGAACGAGAAATGCGTGGTGGAGTAAGATTTGCTTTTTCTCTGTTTGGGGTGGGAGCTGGAGCTGGATGATCCTGGGGTTTGGTGGACCCAAGTTCCTGATGGTCAGGACCTGCATTTCCAGGGATGTACCTCTGTAGCTGAGGGAGTTGGACATTCAGCTCCTCCAACCTAAAATCCAGCCCCAAGATGAGCTCTTAATCTGCAGCTGGGGTGTGAATCCAGCGTGTCTCAGGTGCCCTGCATCACCTGAGAGGTTCTGCTCTCCCTTAGGAACGCTGAGAAGATCTTGGGCTACCTGAACACCAATGTGCTGAGCCATGACCTCATCCCACCCCACGTGAACTTCTCCCACCTCACTGCCAAGGACTACAATGAGATGTACAGGGTGATCATGACGGTGAAGGAGGGGCACTTCAAAGAGCTGGGCCTGGATGCCTGCCTGTTGGAGGATGAACTCAACAAGGTACCTGGTGGCACTCCTGGTGGGACCAGCAGGTCACCCACCCCATTGCCTCTCCCTGTGTCAATCCTGGGCACATGGATCTGGAAAAACAACTTTTAGAGAGCCTCCAGGGGTGGAGAATCCAAGTCCCTGTGGTTTTACCCAGCACACAGGGGTCCTCCTGGGGTGGGAGAAGCTGTGTCCAGTACAAGTTGAGCAGGGTCATGACCAGCTCATCTCCAGTAACAGACTGGGATTTTCTTTCCTTGAAGAGGGTTTGGTGAAGGAAACCTGAGAGGGGCTTGAAGTCTGTGTCCCTGACGAGTTTCTCATCTTTTGGTCCTCTCCCCACCTCAACAGTCGGTGCAAGGGACTGGCCTGGCCTTCATTGCCTTCACAGAAGCCATGACCCACTTCCCGGCCTCGCCCTTCTGGTCCGTCATGTTCTTCTTGATGCTGATCAACCTGGGCCTGGGGAGCATGATCGGGACCATGTCAGGCATCACCACGCCCATCATCGACACCTTCAAGGTGCGGAAGGAAGTGTTCACAGGTGAGGTCTCCTCCTGCAATCTCCTTGGGAAGGGATGGGAGGTCCCCATTGTCTTGAGGAGTCACTCCAGAAGAGTGTGGACACGGTGGGGGGTGAACTGGGCCATGCCCATGCAGGGAATGGACCTTCTGGAGGTCTTGGTGTCCCTCAGGAGACTCTGCTGACCAGGCCCGTTTGCTCCCCACAGTCGGTTGCTGCATCTTCGCCTTCGTAGTGGGGCTGATCTTTGTGCAGCGCTCTGGAAACTACTTTGTCACCATGTTTGACGATTACTCAGCCACGCTGCCGCTCACCGTCGTGGTCATCCTGGAGAACATTGCTGTGGCCTGGATTTACGGCACCAAGAAGTAAGGAATTTCTACAGCGAAAGGAATAAATGTGGTGTTACTCCTGACTAGAAACCCTCCTTCCACCTCTTTTCCATATGGCTTTTTCTCCAGGAGAAAATGCTCCAAGGGCAGTTATAGAGGCAGGAGTTTGGTTCACTTTGATCCTCCTGCCCTGCCCTGGTGTAACGCAGCCCCAGGAGTGGGTCCTTCTCGTGGGTATCTCCTCTTGGTTGTGATGCTCTGTTACTTGTGATGACCCTTTTCTGAGATTTCCAGGTCCTTCTGGAAGGGGAGGCTGTTCCCCACAGTTCTCCTTGTTCAGAAGCTGTCCAGAGCAAAGGCAGTTCTGGATAACGCTCAGATGGTCTTGTCCTGAGGAGCTTTCCACAAGTTCTTCAGGTTTGAGGGATGCTGAGATGGTCAGCTGGGTTCTTCAGGCTCTACCTTGAGCATCAACAGGGCTCCTGGGAGGTTGTTTCTCACTCAGAGGTGGGGGATGTCACGATTCCATGTCTTTCCTCGGCAGGTTCATGCAGGAGCTGACGGAAATGCTGGGTTTCCGGCCCTACCAGTTCTATTACTACGCCTGGAAGTACGTGTCCCCCATCTGCATGGCCGTGCTCATGACCGCCAGCATCATCCAGCTGGGAGTCAGCCCCCCGGGATACAGCGCGTGGATCAGAGAGGAGGTGAGCACAGCTCCCTCTCCTTCCCCACCCATGCCCCAGCACAGCAGGGGCAGCTCAGAGATGCAGACTACTCTGTTCATCCCAGCTCTGCTCATTCCTCCTTCCTCTCCTGCTGGGTGACATTCCCACCCTGCTCATCCTCTGGGAGCAGTTTGTTCATGCTGCCCAGAATATCTCCACCCAGCTCTGCCTGTGGGCTGCAGTTTGTGTTGATTTTTGATGGCTCCCACAGCTCCACGCTGTGCCCAGCATTCTGTGTGAGGATCCTTTCCTTTGACCTGAGCCCACCTTCATGTGGTGTCCCCGGGTTTGGCAGGAGGCAGCAGGAGCTGTCTGGTGTTTTGGAGATGTTGTACCTGGTGGGCATCACTGCTGCAGCAGCCCCGAGACGTTAATATCTGTCTCTTCCAGGCTGCTGAGAAGTTCCTGTTCTACCCAACGTGGGCCATGGCCATCCTCATCTCCCTGATCATCCTGGCATCCCTCCCTCTGCCTCTGGTCTTCATCCTCCGGCAGTTCCACCTGGTGTCGGACGGCTCCAACGCCCTCTCCGTCACCTACAAGAAGGGTCGCATGATGAAAGACATCTCCAACTTGGAAGACAACGACGAGACCCGCTTCATCCTGAGCAAAGTGCCCAGCGAGACCCCATCCCCCATGCCCACGCACCGCTCCTACCTGGGCCCCGGGAGCAACTCCCCCATGGAAATGAGCAGTGCTCCCAACGGACGGTACGGCAGCGGCTACCTCCTGGCCAGCACCCCCGAGTCTGAACTGTGATGGTTGCCTGCCCACCACCCCCACCGGGAGAGCAGGGCACTGGGGAGTGGGTCCTGGCTGTCCAGGCAACAGGAAAATTAATTACTAAGGGTGAAGAAGAATTAATTACTAAGATGAAGAAGAAACCCCTCTTAAAATCGTAAGCAGTGCAGCCATTTCTAAGATGACGTCGGGAAGAAGGGATTGCAGGAGGGGCAGGACTCCTCTGACAACCCTCGGTGGAAAGACAGCACCCCTGGACTCACCTTCGGGGAAGGAAAGAGGAGTAAGAGACGCTGCAATACCTTTCCAAGAGTTGTTCTCATGCAGCTCAAATCCGAAGCAAAGAATCTCTCTCTTTTCTAAGCAGCTGATGGTTGGAACAAGGACCTGGCAGCAGGTGGGAAGCCAATCACACTTCCTCCTGTCACCCAGAGCTCTTCCCTCCCCATCTGTTGTCCTTTAGCCGGGAGGAGTCATGGCCTTATTCCAACGAGCACAATTAATCATCGATGTTCATAGCACAAAAAGGTGCTCTTGTTGTCACCATCGTTGTTGTTGTTGTATCTCCTGTAGGTTTTTATAGCTGTGGACACACCCAAATAACCCCCCAAATTCTGACCAGGGTTGGCAGGGAGCAGCATGGGGCTGGCTGTGATGTTGGGGTGTGTGAGACAGGGCAGGGTGCATCTCTGGAATTTTTGTTGCCACCAGCACAGGGACGGTGGCTGGGAGTTCTTTGGAGGCACAGAGATATCACAGCCATGGGTTGGAGTAGCTGGGATGCTCCATGGGTTGGTGGTGATGGTGCTGAGTGGCAGGAGGACCCCTGAAGTGACAGCGGTTTGGGGGTGTGAGCCTGTGTGGGGTCTGGATGAGGTTGGTGTGATGGGGGTCAGGACCGCTCTCCTGGAATTACTCCTGACGTGTGAGATGCTCTGCTGAACCAAGATCCCTGGCATGGTGATCATCTCCTCTCTCTCCTCTCTTTAGATGTCCCAGAGGGACAAGCAGAGGAGCTGTGGGACATCCAGTCCTACCACACTCCTGGTTTAGCTCTCAGGAAACCACCCCTGACTTCCCTCCCTTGCCCCCCTGCCGAGGTGAGCTGGGCAGTGGTTCTCTCTGGATGTGCCTCCTCATTTCTCCTCGTGTCCCCTCCGAGCCCGGGGTTTGGCATTGCCTCCTGTCACACCCCACAGGAGCTCAGCAGCCTTTGGATGGGGGTGACCAGCTCTTGAGGACCCGAGGGGCAGTGGCTCCTGGGAGCCAGTGCCAGGTCCCCAGTAGCTCTTGATCCAGGCTGGGGAGCCCTTGTGAAGTCCAGGGGCCTCTATTGTGCCCATCCCCCACATGGGGGATCTGACTGATGTGACCTTATGTTGTTTCTCCCCAGGCTGTTTGGAAAGGGTGGGATCTTCTAGCTCTGAGTCCCGCTGGGACTGAGGGTCATCTCCCTGAATCCTACCTGTAACCAAGCACTTCTGCCAAGGGTGTCAGGATAGCCTGGCATCATCCCCCTTTTCCTTGGGGACACGGAAGCAGCACACTCTCTCCCCTCTGTTGCCTCCAAAGGCTGGGGGAGTGCCTCACCCTGGGTCCTGCTGGGCTTAGGTTGTGCAGGAAGATCTTTGAGGCCGCTCTGAAGGCCACGTTTGTGGGTGCTGGTTCGTGAGCCCTTCTCTCCTCTGCTTTCCTGTCAATTGCTTTTCTTTCACCTTGGTTCTCCTTTTGGCTGGAGGTGAAGGCAGGAAGCAGCTGGTCCACTCACCACACCCCTGACTTTCAGCATCTCTGATTCTCAGCATCCCTGGGGCCAGCAGGTTCCCACAGTGACATCTCTTGTGGGTGTGATCCTTCATTCACACTCTTCTCCATGGACTTGGCTGGTGACCTGGAGATTCCTCCTGGACAATTAGCTCAAGCCCTTTGTTAACTGTTTTTCTGGGGGGAAGATGGAGGAGTGGAATGAACCAAAGCAGCTCAGTGATGGTTCCAAGATCTGTGAGTCAGGATCAGCCACACTCCTCCAGAAGTTCCTCCTCCTTCATCCCTTCCCATCTCTTTCTCCTTCCTCCCCCATGCAAGAGGGACACAGAAATGTCCCCATGGCATCATCTCTGGAAGGGAGAACCCCAAATCCGGTGGCATTTCCTCATCATTAGGCAACATTTTCCCTCCCATTTCTTATGGGGTCCATCCTCACTGACCAGCAGAACAGAGGATGAGTCAAATCCTTGCCCAGCATCACCTCCCCAACGCCCCCGAGCCCGGGGCTGGATTCCCACCGTAGCTCCCATGGAGTTAATGGAGCAGGACACCTCCCATAGCCAGAACACTCAGTCCCATGTGCTCCCATGGCATGATGCTCCTTGAACCCCGGGGGGAAGGATCCAGCCCTCCCTCTCTCCCACCCCTGTTCCCAAACCAGCCAGGGAGGAGCTCACTTTCCTCTCTTCTTGCAGCATCAATAAGAGGCCAAGTCAATAAGAAGGTAACAAAGAAGCTATATTATATATATATATAAAATATATACAGAGAGAGGAGATGGAATAATAACCTAGAGATTCTCTATTTCTATTGTATATTTATTCTGTAAATGTCACTGTAAATGCTGTTAAATGACAAATCGTATTCCAAAGTGGCCCATGACCTATTTTCATTCCCAGTGCTGTACAGATCAATTCTCATTCTATAGCAGGGCATATTTTTACCTTTTTATTTCTTGTGTCTGGTGGGTGCACGTCCCCTTCTCCCCCCAGCCCCAGGGTGCCCAACTGCCCTGGAGATCCAGCAGAGAGGAGGAGGAGGAGGAGGAGGAGGGACGACACCTTTACTTTTACCTGTGGAAATACTCGTGTTTTGTCGTGGCATTTGCTCGGTGTTACACACGGGGTTTTGGGGGGGCGTGTGCGTGTGTTAGGTTTTAGGAGCTCCGTGTTGTCGCCGTGGCAGCGTGCGCGTGTTCGTCCGTAGATGCCGTGCGTGGGGTGTGCGTGTCCGTGTGCGTGGCTGCCTTTAGGATTCACTTCTGGCTCTACTCGCTCACTTTTGGAGCCTGTGTGGGGGTGTGGGGGTTTCTCCCGCTCGCCGGGGCAGGTTCTCCCTCCACACACCTTCTCGGGGTGCCAGGCTGCGGATTGGGCCGACCCCCAGTGGCTTTTAGCCCTAGAAATCACTTCTTTTCCTCTTTTTCTGCACAGAGGCACAGGGAATAGCTGCTAGTTGTGAGCACAGGCACTTTTCAGTTTTCCTTCAGGCAGTGGGACAAAGAGGGGGGAACCTCTGCCGATATCCCTGTCCCCCCACGTCAGCTCCTGGATGGGTTCCCAGCCCAGATCCTGCTGCTCAGAGCAGTGGGGTGTCCCTGCTGCTGGGTAGGTCAGGAGGGGTCCAAACCCTGTTCCCTCTCTGGGGGGAGGGTGTTCAGTGGGTCTGCAGAGGGCACAAAGGAGGTCGCTGGAGGGGCACACCCTGTGCTGCTGGAGCTGCAGGTCCAGCCTGCAGGGCTGGAGTTGGGGTGCTCTGTTCCCCAGCCCCGGCCTCTGCTGCAGGGACCTTGACCCCAGTGCAAGGCAGAGGGCATGACTGGAGCTGGGTCCCCAAGGTGTCCCATGGCTCCTTCCCCTCAATCCCTCTGAAACAGCCCCTTCCTCACCTCCCAGCTCCTGCCCAGACCCTGACAGGTCACATTCAGCCCCAGCACCTCCCAGAAGCAGCTCCCACTGCCTTCTTATGGCCCCCACCCTTCCCGAGCGCGGGTCTCGCTGGCAGGAGCGGGGCCGGGTGGCCTTGGTGGCCGGGAGGGACATGGCACAGCCACGGGAACACGCAGGATGCGGCTGCTTCCCCTGGGACAAGCACAACACTGGCGAAACCCTCCCGCACAGGTAAAGCACAGACCCGGTCGTGGCGTGTCCCGTGTCCCCCGGTAGCCGCAGTAGTTCCCACGTGTGCCGGGCGGGGCCGGGCTGCCCGGGCTCCTCGGCCACCGAGAGAAACCCTGTAAGAGCTGTACCAGAGTCTGATTAAAAGTCTCTTCTTACCAAATCTCTCCTCACCGAGTCTCTTCTGTGCCTCTGTTTCCTTCCTTGGGTGGGCTTTGGGGTTTCTCTGAGGTTTAGGGTGGCAGAGACAAAAAGAAAAGGGCCCACAGGTGTCGAGGTCTGTCCTTCCCTGTCCTGTCCCACTATTGTCCTTCTGTCTCCCCTCATCCCTTCCTCCACCCAGCATCAGCCTCTGCAAGGGCCTTGCTCAGAGCGAGCTGCCTGTGGGTGCTTCAGGAGCGTGGGGAGGTTGTTTTCCCTCCTGGGCCAGTTTAACCAGTACTCCTTGGCTTTCCAGGGCACTGGGACTGGTCTGCTCCTCTGCACAGTGCCCTGCTAGCAGTGCTGGTGGCTTATCCTGAGTGCTGGGAGTCTGGAGAAGGACCTGGGGTTTCCAGCAATCCCAGATGACTTCAGCTGCTGGGAATTAGCTCAGGTTAGCTGGGGAGCAGAGCTGCCTCTTCCCTTCCCTCCCATCTCTGGTGGCTTGTTTGGCTTCTCCAGGGCTGCTTCAGGGAGCATGAGGAAGGAGGGAAGAGATCAGGAGACATGGAGCCAGAGGAGATCCCTGCCCTGGGGGTGGCATGGGGACACTGCCATGGCCATGAGCTGAACCTGTCCCCACGCAGGGGCAGCTGTGGGGAGGCAGGGAAGGTCTTTGGGGCACCATCTGGAGATGTTGGTGCAGCACTGACAGAACCAGAGGACACAGCCTCAAGCTGCACAGAGGGAAATTCAGGTTGGATATCAGGAAAAAGTTTTTCACTGAAAGAGTGATAAAGTTCTGGAATGGCTGCCCGGGGAGGTGGTGGAGTCACCATCCCTGGGGGTGTTTAACAAAGCCTGGATGTGGCACTGGGTGCCAGGGTTTAGTTGAGGTGTTGGGGCTGGGCTGGACTCGATGATCTTGAAGGTCTCTTCCAGCCTGGTGGTTCTGTGAATTCTGTGAATTCTGTGAATTCTGTGACTGGGGTAAGTGTCTGACACGGCTGGAGGAGCAGCACTGCCCAGGGAGGGGACAGGAGGTGGCACAGAGTTATCCATGTCCCAGAGGACATCCAGGACCCAGCTCTGGGGGAAAACATCCCCCAGGAGTGATGACCAGGACAGTGGGGCAGCTCTGACCCCAGCACAGCCCAGGGCTGGGGGAGCAGGGATGGAGATCCCAGCTCAGGGCAATGCCAAGTGCTCACTGGGACACACGTGTGGTGTCACTGCTGTGCTGAACCAGCTGAACTCAGCCCATCCTGTGCTCCCAGGGACTGAGAGGGGCCAGAAAATCCCAGTGCCAGAGGCTGGCTGAAAACAGGTGAGAGAAACGAACCGGAGAGGGCGATTCTGGCCCCTGGGGGCTGGAAAAATGACGCAGAAATGGGCCCAAATGTTGAATTTAAGCCAAATACATTCTATTTAAAAAACCCTATAAATATTTAACTTCCTGTGACAGTGAGGGAGAGAGGTTTCAGAGCCTGCTGGGAGGTGAAGGACGTTGCTGTCGGATGTGGGGGTGGGTTTTGGGTGTCCCAGCTCAAAACAACTCTGGACCAGGCTCCGGGCACGAGGTGGGTTCGGACACGAGGTGGAGCTGCTACAGCAGCATCTGCTGTGATTCCCTGGGCACCTCGGGAAGGAAAAGGACATCCTGATGCTTCCAGACAGGGAAACCGAGGCACAGCCCCACCGCACGAACCGCTCTCTCTCATTCCGAAGCCAGACCATCCCCACCGCTGTCCCCACTCCAGCCCAGCCCCCTCCCGGTCCCAAGCTGCTATTATGGAGCGAAATCGCGTCAGCGATGCCGAGGATGGAGCCAGATTCTCCTCAGGCTCCGGCGCCCGTGTTTTGCGTGCCGGGGCTCCAAGCGGAGCGCAGGACACGAGGTGGCACTGTGCGACAGAGCAAGGGACACGCCGGCAATTCGGGGAGCGCTCCCCACCCGGGAATCAGGGCAGGAGCGAGCTGCCCTTCCAGGCTGAGCTCAGGGAGGGATGGGGCTGCAAACTCTGTCAGTGTAACCCGCACTGCTGAAATGAGGATTTGTAGCTGAAAAATTCACCTGGCAGAGGCAGAGAGCAGAGACAGAGCTTGTCCATGGCTTGTGACAGCTTTTTTGGGAAGACCCAGCTCCAACAGAGTCTAGAGAGGTTTCTTGGGGATCACAGCCTGGGGAGGGGAGTGCTGTGGGCGCCACCACACACAGATCAGAGCTGAATCCCGCCAGAAACCCGAGGGCAGAGCCCTTGTTTGAAGCATCCAGGGGTTCCTGAGGACAACACATCTTTCATTAATGAGATTCTGGCCTGGGAGGACCTGGAGAGGCTGGTTTGGCTATTTCTACATCAAAACAGGTTTGTCTGTCCCTAAACTGCTGCACTGCACCCTCCTCCTCTGTCCTTCCATGGACAGAGACCTTGAGGGGTCCCAGCGTGTCCCCAGCCTCTCTGCAGGGCCACTCAGCCCCCTGAGCATCCTGTGCTCTGTTGTGCTGCTCTCTCCCCTCCTCTGGGGATGTGCCTGATGTGCAGGACCTTGGGCCAGGCTCAGGGTGCTGTGCTGGGCCAGGGGAAGAGGCCATGGTGACCCAGAGACCCCTTCCCATGTCCTCAGGACCCACCCAAGGCTTTCCAGGTTAGAGCTGATCCCCCTTGAGATCTTCCAGGTCCTGCTCTTCATTTCATCCTTTGGATGTTATCTGAGATGCCTTGAGCCTTGCAGGACATCCCTGCAGAAGTGAATCCTTGCTCCAAAAAGGCCCTTATTTATCCAGCTCTTTCAATTTTCTTTCCTTCTCTCTCTCTATTTTCTTTTTCTTTTTCTTTTTTTTTTTCCTTTCCCGTGGACATTAAAAATCAGAAGGCATATTTAGAGAGCAGACAGCTTTGGGCGGGTGTTGCTGGCTAAAAGATCTCTTCCTTCCCCAGAAACAACTCATTTGTCTGCTTGGCCACCTCCTCCCACCCCAGGAACGGCCGCGCTTGGGTGCACGGAGCTCTTCCTGGCGGGATGAAAGTCGGCAGATAAAATATTAGCCTCAGGTCGCAGCATTCCTCCCTCCTGGCCAAAGTGGCATGACGGCGATGAGGAGCCGAGCTGCGATGCCTGGCCGGTGATGCAAGGCTCGATCTTTCCAGCACGCTTTTCCCTCGGGCTCCAGGCTCTCCCGCGGGGGCAGCTCGGGCTGGTTTGGGTGTGGAGCTCCGGCAGCCTCCACCCGCTCAGGATCCGGCCCTGGAAGCTGTGGAGTTGCAGTCACACTTGGAGCTTTCTTGGGGCTTTCTTGGTGGTAAGATTGCAGCGTGGCTCTCGTGCCTCGTGGGGTTTTTTTTGGGTGGAGCGTTTTCCCCCAGTGCTCCCTGGATTTTGGGGGCACATCACAAACAGGGGGGATGAACCTGGGCAGGGGGTGAGGGGGGGCCCTGGTGGGGTGACAATGCAGGGCACAGCCCAGGGAGGTGCAGGAGGGGTGCCGAGGCAGCGTCCCCACTCCATGTCCCCTCGCCCTGCACCAAGAACTCCCTTATCCAAGTGCTGCCCCTCCTGGATGAGCCCCCCACCCCAACACCAGGCCTGTGCTGGGCTCGGATCCCTTCTATGACCCCAAAGCATCCCCCACCCCCTCAGCGCAGCAGCACCAGCGGTGCCGGTGCAGGAGTAAACAGCGATGAGTGCCTCAGGTCTCCACCTGGGTGGCAGCCTCGGCCCCGGGGCACCACAGCCCCTCACCCCCTCCCCAGCCCCGGGAGCTGGGGCTGAGCACCACCAGCGTCCTGGGGGGCTCGGGGCCCCCCAGGGAGGGGGGTTTAGGGAAGGGCCCCGGGGGCTGGGGTGGTTGGTACCCCGAGCCCCGGCAGCCGCTGCGGGAAAGGGGCATCTCGCACGCAGGAGCAGAAACAGGGCGGAGAGATGCTCGGGGAGGGCGGTGGGAGGGAAGGGGGGTCAGCTCTGAGTGCAGCCTCCCAGCTCCCCACCGGCCCCGGGGTCGGTCTCTCCTGACCTCTCGGTGAGCGAGGGATTGCGAGCCAGGGAGGGATGGGATCTGCGGGAGCCTCTGCCAAGAGCTGGCTCCAGATCCGCAGGCAGCTCTGGGCTGCATTTCCCCTCCGGCGCGAAGAGGAGCTGGGGTGTCCGGGGTTCAATCCTCGCTGACACCGACCCCCCGAGACCCTCAGCGACACGTCGGGCCCCGCGGGGAGGTGAGCCGGTGCCGGGGGGTGCGGGGGACCCGGGGGTAGGCGGAGGGTTGGGCTGGGGGTGGAGGGGATGAAGGGATGGATGGAGGGATGGGAGGATGGAGGGGAGGGATGGATGTGGGGATGAGAGGGAGGGCANGCCGCACCCCCCCGCCCGCTGCTGGCCCCCTCCATCCCGCACTTGTTGCTGCCCGGCGGGGCTGGGCTGGCTCCTGGTTTAGGGCGGTTTTATTTGGGGGGGGTGGCTTTGGAGGGGGTGGAGGTTGCAGCCTCCCCTGCTGTCCCCCCCGGCAGCCAGCGGTGTCCGGCGCGGCTCCAGCTTGCTCCCCACGAGGCCAGAGCCAAGGCTGAGCCCCCCCTTTTCCCCTCCCCAGTCCCATCTCTGTCCTCCCCTCCCTCCTTCGCCGAGCCCCAGCTCCTCTCCCGGAGGAAGGGTGCACGTTGTGGGCATCTCCCATCCACCGAAATCTATGATCAGCTCGGTGTGTGTCTCCTCCTACCGTGGACGCAAGTCTGGGAACAAACCACCCTCCAAAACATGCCTGAAGGAAGAGATGGGCAAAGGGGAAGAGTCGGACAAGATCACCATCAATGTAGGTGGCACCCGGCATGAGACCTACAAAAGCACCCTGCGGACTCTGCCGGGCACCCGCCTGGCCTGGCTGGCCGACCCCGATGCCCAGAGCAACTTTGACTTTGATGGCAAAAGCAACGAGTTCTTCTTCGACCGGCACCCCGGCATCTTCTCCTACGTGCTCAACTACTACCGCACCGGGAAGCTGCACTGCCCCGCGGACATCTGCGGGCCCCTCTTCGAGGAGGAGCTGACCTACTGGGGCATCGACGAGACCGACGTGGAGCCCTGCTGCTGGATGACCTACCGCCAGCACCGCGACGCCGAGGAGGCCCTGGACATCTTTGAGAGTCCCGAGCCTGGCGGAGGGGCTGGTGGAGAGGAACCTGAAGAGGAAGGGGGTAGGGAGATGGCCCTTCAGCGCCTGGGCATGGATGACAGGCCCCCAGGGGCGGCAGGGGCGGCCGGAGGGGGTGGCTGCTGCCGGAACTGGCAGCCCAAGATGTGGGCGCTCTTTGAGGATCCCTACTCGTCCAAGGCGGCAAGGGTAAGCTCCCGGAAGGCGGCGGAGGGAGGTGGAACAGATGGGGCCGTGCTGGGGTTGTGTCTTCACCTCCCCATCCCCGAGGGCAAGGCCCATCCTGGTGGGTTACATGAGGCCCTCCCATAACTGTCCCCCTCCCACTGTGGGGCACGTGAGCCATGTCCCATTCTACAGGATGCCTCTTCCATTGTCTCCCAATCGCCTCCCAATGCGAGGAAACTGGGGGCAAGAACAATCCCTGCCCCCTTTGCACCCTCAAGCACTCCCTGGGCACCTCCTGGGCACACGGAGATGAGGGATTGTCCTTGGCAGGGCTGACTCCTGGCAGAGTTTCAGGATGCTCTAGGATAGGATGTTTGGGTTCCTCTTGCTGGGCTGCACAACGCCAAAACCCACATTGAACAGCCCAGGTGTGGAGAATAGGTCAGGGCTGGGGGTTGGGTCCTGCAGCGAGCGGGATCCTCATGGCTGTCCCCAAGCAGCTCATCCTCCTCACCTGTAGGGCCCAGAGCCCCAGAGGACACCCTGTGCCCCTGCACCCCCTGCCCGCTGTCCCCACGGGGGCCACCCCCGCGGCTCACGGAGCCCGTCAGGCACCGCTGACACCCCGCACACCCCCCCACGGTCCCGCAGCCCCCTCCCCACATGTGGCCCTGGTACCGTGTGTGTGCACACATGAGCTCATCCACACACCAGAGACCCTCCACCCTCCCTGGGCACACAGGCTGTCCCTCCCCATGGGCACCGACGTGCCCAGGATGTGTCCCCCAAAACCCAGACCCCCCATCCGCCCTGGGCACACGGGCTGTCCCTCTCCACAGGCACCGACGTGCCCAGGACGTGCCAGGCTCCCAGCCCGGCGCTCGGGCGCTGCTCTGCGCATGTGGCTCCTCTCCCAGCTCCTTGCAGATCATCCCCAAAGCTCTGCCCCGACCCCCCAATACCCACCCAGCCCCTGGCACGCCCAGCTTATAAATCTGCCACACACACCCAGGCAGGCAGTTGGGATGGAGATGAATTCTGGATGCATTTAGAGGTGTAAAAAAACCCCATCAATGGTAAGAAATTCTGCAGGCATTTCACACCCACGAGCAGCACACAGGGCAGGGGTCAGTTTGGCAAGGAGGTGTTTTTGCAGCAAATGTTAGAGCAACACACACACACAGAGAATGCTCGGGCAGCAAGCTCTGAACCTATTTTAAAAGGGTACCCCCTCCTCTGCCCATCCCTGAGGGCTCTTCACCTTGGAGAGATGCTCTGAGTGGTGTAAAGCTCCAAATAAAAAATTAAACAAAATTAAAAATAAACCCAGGCACAATAATTCAACTCCTTTTTTTTCCCCCCTGGTGTCATTGGTTCTGCTTTTCCTGTGTGCTGAGCTGATCCTGGAAAGGCTTTAGCAGGAGGAATGTACTGGAGGGAGCAGAGATGGTGGTGCTTGAGGCCCAGCTGGGGCTGGAGTGGGCCCAGTTTGTGCTGGGACCTCCCTGCTTCCTTCTCACTGCTCTAGATAAATGTTCAGCTCAGCAGTGCCATGGGAACGATCAACTTCCAGAGGCAACAGGCAAAAATACCAGTGTAGTTTTGCCATAGCTTAGGAGAACTGCTCTGGCAAGAGGGGAAACTGAGGCACAGAGCAACGCAACCAGCCCAAGTTCCTGAGCGCACCCAGTTCCTGGCTGGAGTCACCATCCAGCACCAGGATGCTGCAGGATTTGTGTGGATACAACAACCCTGGTGCTGCCCTGCTTCTGTGGTGGGTGAGGTTTGCAGTGGTGGGGATTTCTTTGATACCCCATTTTGGGGTCTCCCCCTTTCTTGCCAGAGCCACAGGGTGCTGCTGGCTGCAGGGAATGTGCTGGAGCAGCTGAACAGCAGGTTGCCAAACCTTGGGAAGCTGCAGTCCCAGGCTGTCCGTGTAAACTCTCTCCCTCTCTGTGTGGCAGCTGTGACTAAGAGTCTCAAGAGCTGAATTTCTCTGGTCAGTCATCGCTCCTCCTCTCCATGGAGCAGCCCCTCGGGCCCTGACTCAGTTGGCTCCTCATTATTTCCATCTTTCCCTCCCTCCAGCACTTCCCCTCCTGAGCTGGCAGCAGTGTGAGCACGTGTTTGGAAATCTCTCCCATGTTTTAGCCTCTTCTCCGTGCACCATCGACGGCCACGGGATCCCTGGCTCCTCACTCAGGGAATGTTTGGTCCCTGGTGCACTCAGGGAATGTTTGGTCCCTGGTGCACTCAGGGAATGTTTGAATTTGAATGAATCTCCCTGCCCCAGCTGGAGCCTGACACTTTTCCTCCCCATGAGAAACTGCCCTGGCTGTGATTTTACCTCTATCTCCAAACTCTTCTCACGAGCAGCTCCTCATTGTTTTTTCCCTTTGCAGCCCAACTTGGAGAGTCCTGACCTCACTTTCATGGGCACTTTCAGGCTAGTGACCCTCTGTAGGGTCACAGATTTTTTGGTGACACCTATGGCAAGCTGTTGAGTGCAAATCGAGATTGAGTAGAACATCAGCAGGTTCTGCAGGACTTGTTTGGTGTGTATTGGTGGTACTGGGTTTATATATAGATTTTATTTCATTTTAAAGGCAGTTTTGGAAAAGGACTTGAGTTTGGAGCAGAGACTGAGGCTGAGGTGAGACATCTTGGGTCAGACACAGAACTGGAGCAGCACTCAGGGGGGGACACGATGGTTGGCACCGGCTGTGAACCCAACTTCTATTTTTAAAGGCTGATTTTGCTCCTTGGGCTAAATCAGGTCTCACCTCACACCCAGCAGCAGGGCTGCTTCATTACTCAAGTGTTTGCATGGTCTCACTCCCATCCTGGGTGATTTTTTTCTTTCTATTTGTTTTAAGTCTAAATTTTTACTCTTCAGGTTTTCCCAAGATTGCCCATACAGGGAAGCTCAGGGACGTGACTCAGCCCTCAGCTGAAAAGCAGATTATTTTGGCTGTGCCACCACTGTGTAGAGACACTTGTCTGGTTAAGCTGGCCTTGCTTTAAGATCCCAATTTTGTTGGATTTGTTTCCCAAGTTGCACACAACAGATCAGCCTTCAGAGCCGAATCCCCGTGTGCAGTCCAAAGGAGTCTGACTGAGGGGTGAGGAGCATCTCACTCCATCCCCGAGCAGGTGTCTCTCACGGGGGCAGGCGAATCATCTTCCAGAGGTTTCTCCATCATTTAATGCCAGATTTAAACTTCCCACCAAACTCCTGCAGGGCTGGTGCTCTCTGTGGCGGACCCACGCGGGTCTGCCCTTGGGGACAGCCCTCAAGGACGCTGCTGGCAGGCTCGGGGCTGCCGGCAGGGCACCGCCGGTGGCGGGGGTCGGGTGTTTCTCCAGCGTGACTCAGGCTGTGTCTGCTGCTGATTCACTCCGGCCGAGGATCCGGGCTGTCGCCTGCAGCAGCCCCGGTGCGGCTCCGCCGGGCGCGGCCGCTCCGGTGGCTTTGACAGCAAAAGGGCACGTCCTGCTCAGTGCAAAGGGGCTGCAGCAGGACCTGCTCCCGGGGAGCTGAAACCACCATGCTTTCCTGCTGCAGGGAGGTAGAACAAGAGTTTTTCTACTCTGAAGCTTTTTTTTTTTTGAGGGGGGTGGCTCTTGGAAACATGCTGCAGGTGATGGGCTCGCCGTGAGGGAGGGAGCTGAGCAGGATTGATGGGAGCACAAGGTGGAACGTTGTGACACAGCCTGTGACTTCCAGTGCGTGCTGCTGGCCCCTCCTCGCTCACATCCGAGGCGAGGAGAAGGGAGGAGGAGGTGACATGGAAGGGACAACGGTCTCCCTGCTTGGGCAGAGCGGAGAAATGGGAACATCTGGGTGTCACCAGGTCCAGGCGTCAGCAGGAGGCTGAGCTCTGCCTGCTCCTCTCCTCACCCTGCCCTCCCAGTCGTGGACATTCTGTGGGCACATCACCCACCACTGACCCTCGAGGAAGGAGGGAATGATGTCTCTGACACATCCAGTCCCCAAAGCTCATGGCTGTGAACAGTGTGAACCTGGCATCTGGAGGGGTTTGTGATGAATGTAGGGGAAAGCCCTTTGAATTTGTCCTGTCAGAATTCCCTTTCCAGGTCTGTTCCCATTGGAAGATTGCTCCAGTCCCAGACTGTCCCAGTTCCCCCTCATCCCCACCACTGCACATCTCCAGGCACAGCTGGAGCCCAGCACACTTTCTCCTGTACAGATCATAGCACTTGGAGAAAGTTCCCGGGCTGACGGCCCCAGGCACTGAGGTTTGCTGTCAACCCATGGGACAGGTGCAGGGATCCCTCCTCGTTCTCCACCCTTGGTTTTGGGGCAGTGGGTGGCAGCATCTGCAGTGTTTTGACCTCCTCCAAAGAGAAGAAGTTGCCCCACATCAGCTCACGGCCTGTGTAACTTTGACTTTCACAGGTGGTTGCTTTCGCCTCGCTTTTCTTCATCCTGGTCTCCATCACGACCTTCTGCCTGGAGACACACGAGGCCTTCAACATCGACGTCAACGTGACGGAGACCCTGGTGGTTGGCAACACCACGACGGTGCTGCTGACCCACAAAGTGGAGACAGAGCCCATCCTCACCTACATCGAAGGGGTCTGCGTGCTGTGGTTTACCCTCGAGTTCCTGGTTCGCATCATCTGCTGCCCAGATAAGCTTCTCTTCATTAAAAACCTGCTCAACATCATTGACTTCGTGGCCATCTTGCCCTTCTACCTGGAGGTGGGTCTCAGTGGCCTGTCCTCCAAAGCTGCCCGGGACGTGCTGGGCTTCCTGCGGGTGGTGCGCTTCGTCCGCATCCTCCGGATCTTCAAGCTGACGCGGCACTTTGTGGGTCTCCGGGTGCTGGGCCACACGCTGCGGGCCAGCACCAACGAATTCCTGCTCCTCATCATCTTCCTCGCCTTGGGGGTCTTGATTTTCGCCACCATGATCTACTACGCCGAGCGGATCGGAGCCAAGACGTCCGACCCCACCGGGAGTGACCACACTCACTTTAAGAACATCCCCATCGGCTTCTGGTGGGCCGTGGTGACGATGACGACCCTGGGCTATGGTGACATGTACCCCAAGACCTGGTCAGGGATGGTGGTGGGGGCCCTGTGCGCCCTGGCCGGGGTGCTGACCATCGCCATGCCCGTGCCCGTCATCGTCAATAACTTTGGGATGTATTATTCCTTGGCCATGGCCAAGCAGAAGCTGCCAAAGAAGAAGAAAAAGCATATACCCCGTCCGGCCCCGCTGGACTCCCCCACCTACGGCAAATCCGAGGAGAACTCGCCCCGGAACAGCACCCAGAGCGACACCTGCCCACTGGCAGTAGAGGAGGGGGCGACTGAGCGGAAACGGTCAGGTGAGACCCCAAAGGTGGGGCCGAGGGAGGGGGAGACCTCTGGGAGCCCTCAGGGCAATTGGTTTGGTCCCTGTGTCCCCAGGTCCCCAGGGATGGCACAGGATGTGGCCCCCAGCTCTGGGTGGGGCCCCTCAGGTGTGAGGGTGTTGGGGGCCATGCTGGTGGAGCAGGGCACTGCAGGTCAAATCCCCCATCCAGGCAGGGGGAAAGGCCACCTGCTTTCCCAAAAGCCATGTCCTTCCCTCCTAATGGCACAGATCAAGTCACTGTGGTGGCTTTCAAGGCGTCCCTGCCTAACCCACCTCTCCCCCACAGTGTCAGAGGTAAGGCCACTCGCCCTCCTCTCATGTTAGCCTGGTCATGCCCTTGGCACAGATTTTTCCTTTGCTTCCTCCCACCATAAATCAGGGTAACCTTCACCAAAATTGATAAATCCATGGACATTCCCTGGGGCTTGACCCCACCTCCTCATTCATCTGCTGCTAGACAGAATCCCTGCGCTGCTGCTCCAAATCCTGAGCAAAACCAGTCCCTGGACATTTCTCTTTTTTTTGGTCTCATGCACTGAGCTGAAGTTCAGGGGTTGGCCAGTCTTTCCTTAGGAAGAGCAGAAGGCACAGCCCTAGCCACGGGCAGCTGTGGGGACCATCCCTTGGGCTACCTTTGGGGGTCTCTGTGAGCCCTGCCCCACTGTCAGTGCTGGCCATGGTGGCTGCTCTGCCCCTTTTGTCTTGGTTTGCTGCCAGGGGCACCTCTGGGGTGTCTGGAACAGGAGGCACCATGGTGGGGTTGTGTCCTGCACCAGCACTGAGGTGTTCAACAGTGATGGGGCTTCCCCTGCTGAGGAAACAGGGAGCTCTGGGTGCCCCAAACAGCTCTTTCCCTTTATAAATCTCCTTTTCCCACATGCCTGTGAATCCCATCTGCCCCAGGGGCCTGGCAGCAGGGAGCAGTTAGAGCCAGGAGCCCAGGCCAGGCCCTCACGTGGCAGAGCATCCTCTCAGCCAACGAACCAGGGAGCCAGGGGACATAAATTAGCACTTCCCACCACCCCGAGCAGCCCGTTCCTCAGCAGTGTGAATTTTGGAGAGCTAATTCCCTCCAATTAGGTGGGTGGATCTCAAAAACCTGGGGTGTTTCATCCCCAGCTTTGGCTTCATGCAGGTTTTATAACCCTCAGCAGGACTAGAGCTGCTTGGAATCGTATCTGTGTTTGTCTTGCTCCCCTGGCTGCTCTAAATGAGCGTGTCCAGGCTGGGATCAGCACCTCAGTTGGTTGGTGTTGCTCTGGGCCACCTGCAGCCTGCTCTTCTGCTTCCTTGCACGGTCTGACCAGCCCCTCCTGGCCACCCTGAGCACCTTCTGCTGTGGGTTTGTCAGCTGCTGATGGCTCTCTGCCACCTCCCTGCAGACTCCAAGCAGAACGGTGAGGCCAACGTGGTGCTGTCGGACGAGGAGCAGCCGCTGTCCCCGACGGACGAGGAGAAGCGGCCGATGCGGCGCTCCAGCACCCGGGACAAGAACAAGAAATCCTCCACGTGCTTCCTGCTGGCCACGGGGGACTTCTCCTGTGCAGCAGATGGAGGCATCCAGAAAGGTACGGCTGGAGGTGGGAGCAGGACCTGGCTGGGGAGGGAGAGGTGGAGGCTGAGGGCAGCTTTGTCGGGCTGATCCAAGGCTGGTTCATCTCCATCCACCTGTCTGGCTGTCCTCTGCTCCCCAAATCCATGTCTACCTGCCCCTCCATCTGCTTTACCTCCATCCAACACATCTCTCTCCATGCTGGCTCCTTCATGGAGGAGAACATTTTGCGTTCCCCTCCCCAGTCACCCCCACTTGGGGTCTGTGACTCCCATTTGGGGTCTGTGACTCCCATTTGGGGTCTGTGACCCCTGTTTAGGGTCTGTGACTCCTGTTTGGGGTCTGTGATCCCCATTTGGGGTCTGTGATCCCCATTTGGGGTCTGTGACTCCCATTTGGGGTCTGTGATCCCCATTTGGGGTCTGTGAATCCCATGTGGGGTCTGTGACTCCCATGTGGGGTCTATAACTCCAATTTGGGGTTTGTGACCCCCATTTGGGGTCTGTGACCCCCATTTGGGGTCTATAACTCCCGTTTGGGGTCTGTGACCCTGTGCTGGCTGCACTGCCCTCCCTGGGGGCAGAGTGCTCCAACCTCTGCCCCTGCAGCTCTTCTCCCTGGGTTTCAACCCCTCATCTCTGGATGGTGTGAGTGGGACATCTCTCCTGGGGACATGGTGAGGTTGTGACTGAAGGTGACCAAAAGGTTTTCTGTAGGGAAAAAAAAAATTCCAGAGGCTTTTCCCCTCGTCTCCCCTGCGGTGGCTTTCAGCGGGTTGGAGCGTGGGGAGCTGCGATGTGTCAGGTGCTGCCTTGCCAGCAGCTCAGGGCTGCCAGAAAGGCTCCTCTGGGTTTGAAACAGGAGCTGTGCTAAGTGTTGAGGTTTTCCATGGGAAACTGAGGGGGAGATGAGTCAGGAAAACACAAAACTCTTCTTCCCATGACAAAACAAAATCTTCTTCAACCTGGTCCCAGAGTTCTCTGCTCCTTTGTCCATCTCTCAGCACTCCAGCCCCAGAGAGGGTAAATCCAGCACCCCAAAATCCAGTGGCACCCTGGATTGCTGGGATAACTCTTAGGGCACGGCTCAGTTTCCCAGTTGTGTGTCCAGGGTGGCGTGGGATGCTGTAGCTGCAGAGCTGACCTACTTCTGCCTCCCTGGTACCAAGTGCTGCCCGTTGCTCACAGGGAGCTGGGACCAGGCAGGAGCAGGGGTGATGTGCTCCCTCTCTGAGCTGCTCCCCAGGACCTGTTGGTGATTTGGAGAGCCTCAAGGGTTTGCTACTTTAGAACTGCTTGGGATGGCACAGACTGGGTGGGACACAGGGAGGTGTTTGGGTGCAATCACATTTATCAGTAGTAGAAGCAAGTTGGTTGTTTCCTCCTGGGAAATCAAGGATTCCCTTTGGCATTGCTGCTCAACCTCAGAAAGAGGACAAAGAGAAAAAGCTTTGCTCATCCTTGGGGTACCATCAAATATCTGCTTGAAATGCCTGATGCTTTTTCCCTGGAAGTGCCTTTTCCTGTGAAGTTGGTCCTGTTAGTGTGGAGAGGGGAGAGAGGTTTAGTCCCACTCCAGACTGGAAGGGGGAATGCTGAACTGGAGGGATGGAGGGGACAGATGAAAGCCAGAGCTGATTTTCCTCCTCAGAAAATGCTGAAGCCAGGCTTCAACTGAAGCATTTGAATCTGGTCCCACTGAAGCCAGGAGAAGTGGAGCAGCTCTAAGAGTTGAAGATCCAGAGCTGCTTTCACTCACTCCCAAATCCCATCACTGGATCACAGGAGACTGGGAGATTTCTGTCCTTGTGTGGTGGCACAGCAGCTCTCTGAAAGAGCACTGTGGTGATGGCTCTTGGGGTGCTCTGGCCCCTTCCCTGCAAATTTCAGAGTGTCTTTTACACTTTGAAACAGAAGGTGTGCATGGGTCACTCATCCCCATGTTGCTGGAATGATGTTGTGCCTGGAGAAAGCTGGATCTGCTGTCCAGAGGGCTCCGGAGATGCTCGAGACTTTTTGGGAAGGGGAACCTCAGTGCCCGTGTCCTGCTTGGGCTGTGGGACAGATGGGTGGGACACTGTCCTGGGAGGTCAGGGCTGGCCTAGTGAAATGCTCTGGGTGACCAGAGGTGACCAGAGGTGACCAGAGATGACCAGAGGTGACCAGGGCTGACCAGAGGTGGCCAGAGATGACCAGGGCTGACCAGAGGTGACCAGAGGTGACCAGAGATTACCAGAAGTGACAAGAGATGACCAGAGGTGACCAGGGATGACCAGAGATGACCAGGGCTGACCAGAGGTGACCAGGGATGACCACAGATGACCAGGAATGACCAGAGATGACCAGAGGTGACCAGAGGTGACCAGGGGGTGAAGCAGCCTCCAGCCAAAATCCCTTGGGAGCCGCAGAGGCGCCTCTTCCCTTGGTCCTGATTTATCTCCTGCTGAGGCTGTTTGTTCTGGTACTGGGATGTTGGCAGCTCTGCAAATTGAGATGAGCTTGGTTCAGAGCCCGACTCTCTGATGGCCATCTGTCAGATCCTGGGACAGGTACTGGTGTCTGTGCAAGCTGTGGAAATCAGGAGAGGGAGCTGGTTTGGGAACAAGCTGCAGATCTCGGCATCCATTGTGGTTTAACCCCAACTCCAGGCTGGTCTTGTTGGGGCAGCTCAGAGGGAAGAGCTGTTCCTGCCCTTGGAGCTGAGCCTGGAGCAGATTGAGCTGGGTTCCTGTGGATTCCTATGTGGAATGTGTTTCTTGTTCCTCTGGCTGCCTGCAGTGGTATTGCTCTGCTCCCTGGCTGCCAGGGATGGCTTCAGAGCCTTTATCTCTCCTCAGCACTGGGGTCCTGCTCAGCACTTCCCAGAAACGTGTCCTGCTGGCTGCAGACACAGACACCTTGCCATGGGGCTGCCTTGGCACAAAAGCCTCGTTCTCTGCTTGGATGGAGGGATATGGAGGCAGGGTGAGTCCAGCCAGTGAGACTGCTTGGGATGGAACCATGGAATCTCTTGGGTTGGGAAAGAGCTCTGTGAGTCCAACCTTGCCCCAGAACCTGGCCACTAACCCAGGTCCCCAAGTGCCACATCTGTGTCTCTTAAAAAACTCCACCTCCTTTACCAGCACATTAACATGGCACAGCAGCAATCTGTGGCTCTGCAGAGCATGGTGCAGCTGATTTTCACTCTGTTTCTTGCTGTCAGTGCAGGGCCATGACTCCCACATGGCCTGAGCATGCAGGATGGGATCAAGCTGGGAACGCTCACGGGAGCATCCCCTGGAGTTGCCTGGCTGGGGGGGACCGAGCACCAGCCCACTTTGCACAGGGACACGACCCCACAGGAGCTGTGTGCCAGGCCTCTGCCACCAGCAGCAGCACGTTCCTGGGCTTTGCTGCCTCCCTGCTCTGCCCCATCCCCTCTGCCCCAGCTCCCAGCCTGTGCCAGCACCCAGAGCCTGCAGGGAGCAGGCAGTGCCACGGCCCGGGGGGAGCCCCCGGGGTCACCCAGCGCTCTTTTATTGGCAGCAATCCCGTTCCTAAAGCAATCCCGTTCCTAAAGCAATCCCAGCGACTCTGGGTAGCCCCAGGGCGAGTTACTGGGACACCAGCTCTGTTTATCAGCTGTGGCAATTAGCAGAGCACAACCCCCTTGTCCAGTTGTGGCTTTATCTGGCCCTGGGTGTGGTGGGAAACCACGACAGCCTTGAGGGACTGAGTCTTGAGCTCCTTCCCAGGTGCTCCTGCAAGTGTGGCTTGGGATAAATTGATGGAGAGAATGAAGTGTTGGGCTTGGGGCAGGTTTGCCCCTGGAGCTCCATACAGAGGGTCCCTGGTGAAATCAAACATCTTTATGAAGTTCTGTCCCAAAATGTGATGCTTGAGACTTAATCAGAGCAAGCAGTGGGATTTTGACCCCGTTTCTTTGCCTGTTTGCACATTTTCTATTCAGAGTTTGGAGCCAGAGGCAAAGCCCATCCCCACAAACCCCACCAGCCTCGCTGGCAGCTCCCAGCAAACCCCGAGCCCATAACACCTCCTGCCCCACTGGGGCTGTTTGGCTGCTGGGGGTTGCCCCAAGCTTTCAGGGACCTCTTGGAGCTCAGCACAGCTGCTTCCCACACGGCTCAGGGCAGAGGGAAACACCTGAGCTCTTCCAAGAGCCTCAGCACACCCAGGGAAAAGAGCAAGGGGAAGGAAAAATGAGTTTTTGGGAGTGTTGTGGGGAGCAGGGTGGTCTTTGCATCAGCTGCTGTGGGTGGGAAACTCCCAGCTCCCCCCAGCTCAGGGCTGTGCTCACTTCCCTCCTCACTCGCTGGGTGGATCCGTGCCAAGAAGTAAATAAGGAAATTGCTCTTCTCCTCAGGCCTGCTGCTGCTGCTTCCACTGCAGGGAGGCAAAGGTTTGCTGGAGTCAGCAACAGGTTTAGGCAGGTCCCTGTGTCCCCTGGAGCTGCCTCTGCTGCACAGCTGGAGGAGCTGAGTCCCCTCAGGGGATGAGGGGTGGGGAGGGGCTGAAGAATCCCTGCTGGCTGCTGGGGTTGGGAAAAGCCATAAAAAGGGGACAAGCCCCAGATTTGCAGTGGCAGTGCTCTGGAGCCTTTCCCAGGTGATCTCCTGTCTCAGCACCCCCCTTGGGGGTGTGTGGGGGTGATGCTGGGGCTGCTCTGCTGCAATTCTTGATCCCTGATCCAAGCCCAAAGCAGCAGCAGCAAAGCAGCACCCAAAGATGTGCCACGAACTCCTGGGGCAGGACACAGGGAGGGATTCCAAGCCTGGCACTGCTGAAGGAGCCATCCATCACCTTGTTTTTCTGCTGTCAGGAGCTGCCTCCCTCTGCTCCCCCCACACAAACGCTGCTTCCCTGGTCTTTGCATTCCCTGGATCTCGCTGGTGCCTTGGGAAAGCTCAGGCTTGGCTGGGTTTGCTCAGCCAGGTGCTCTCAGGGAAGGTCCAGGCGCAGGGACATTGGGCTCATCACAGCTGGGAGCATCATTAATTTTCCATGTTTTGGCAGCAGATCCAGGGAACAGACTCATCCTTAGCAGTGGTGCTTTGTGGATCTAAAAATCCAATTTTCAGTGCAAAGACTTTGTGTCTTTCCAGCAAGAAAAGTGGCTTTTGACCTGCGAGAACATTTCCTCTGGCTGTTGCCTTTTCAATAAAAGCTGGAGAAATTCCTGGCTCTTTGGGGGAGTGTGAAGGGTCCCCATGCTTAAAGAAACAGAAATATTTGCTCTTTGATGCAATTTCTTGTGGAAAATAATGAGCATGTCTACCTGCTCCTTTCCACACAGAAAGGTGTCAGCAGCAGCCTGCTGCTACAGGGGTGTAAAAACCAGAGCAGGGGGAATCACTCCTTCCAAATCCCGTATTTGTTTGAGTTCTGCTGCTTTTCCCCGTCTGCTTCAGCCCACAAAATCCCCAGACTCGTTCCTCATTCAGAGCAATTTGGGAAACAGAGCCCAGCACCCTCCAAGAGCAGTTTGGTCTCCTCGCTGATGCTCCGAGTCCTGCGTTTGGCCGGCGCTGCTCCATGAAGGGAGTGGGAAGCTCTGGAGGAGCCTGCTTGTCCCCAAAAAGCCCTTCCTGCATTTTTTAAGGGGTTGCTCGGGGTGTGGGGCTCAGCCTGGTGCTGCCAGCCTCCCCAGCCTCGGGGAGGAGGCTGCTGGGCTCTAACCTGTCTGTTTTCTTCCCCGAGGCTGTGGAAAGTCGCGGAGCCTGAGCAGCATAGATGGAGCGGCAGGAGCCGCGGGGCGCTGCAGCTCCCCCTGCTCCCCCTGCTCCCCCGTGCTCTTTGTGTGCTAAAGGACCTCGCTGTGCCCCGGGGGTCCCTCTGGTCCCCACCACGCCGAGCAGCCCGAGCTGGGACATCTCCATCCCCCAAGAGCTGGTTCTGACCCCCTCCAGCTCCCCCTGTCACTGACCTTGCCTCGTGTCCATGTGGATGGGCAGTCCCTGCAGGAGGTGTTGGGGTGCTTTTCCCCTCCTTGAAACCTTATTCATCCTAAATAAACCCTGCAATTCCCTCTGGTGCTGAGCCCTCCCTCCCGTGGGCCGTTTGTGTTGGGCTAAGGGGTGGTGGAAACACAAGGAGGACAAGTTGACTCATAAAATTATATCTCATTGTGCTGGAAATGGCTGAATTCATATATTTTTAGGTTTTATTTTGTTTGTTTTTTTTTAAACCAGCCTCAAGTTGCTGGAGGCAACAGATGAATAAACCTCTATTCCCTGCCCAGCAGTGGTTCCCCTCTTGTTTTGTGCCTCTTTCTGCCTAAATCCTACTTGTTCTTTCCCGGATTGTGTCTGCTTCTCCTTCTAACCTCAGGATGGGCCTGAGGGCCTTGGAAAGCAGCCTTGAGATCCCATGGAGGCTGGAGAGCCCTGGGAGGGTTCAGGGAGCACACAGAGGCTGGGATAATAGGTATGGATACTCCCATGAAGAGCTGGGAAGTGGTGGCAAGAGGAAGAAAGGTCCCTGGCAAAGCTGCTGCTGGTGTGGAATAGTGGGGCAGAGAGAGATTTGAGGCAAAATGATGCCTAAAGAGATGGGGGATGAATCCTTTTTGGGATGGACGTGAGGTGGTGATTCCAGAACATTCCCACGGGGATGGGAGCTGGGTTTGAGCCAGGCTCTCCCCACCCCTGGGAGGGTGAGGCTGCAGAGTCAAACTCCCTGTGGCACTGCTGGTTTCTGCTCACCTGTATTGGTTTTTGGGATGATTTTGGATGATCTCAGGTGTCTTCCTGAACTAGAACAAACCCTTCAGTCCCTGACCTCTGGCTCATTCCAGTTGTGTCCAGCTCAGCCTCCCTGGAGGTGTTTGGACCTTGGGTGGCTGCAAGGGGCTGGTTTGGGGTGTCCAGCCCTGCTCTCGAGTCTCGCTCGGTGCTCTCTTGGCCTCTTCCCTCGCTCTGAGCAAGTCAGGGCTGGAGCCCAGGGACTTTTCTGGGGAGGAGAGCTTAGATTTGGATGTGCTTGAAGAGCAAAGAGCCCCAAGAGCTTTTCTGGGGTCAGACCCTTCCCCTCCATCATGGCCAACCTGGATCTGGTGCTCAGGGAAGGGTGAGGTTGGACTTGACGATCTTGGAGCTCTTTTTCAACTTTAAGGATTCTGTGATTCCGTGGTCCCTGCAGATCCCACAGCCAGGACCCTCCTGCTCCACCCCAGGTTTCCTGTGCCTCAGTTTCCCTTGGTGTGGAGAAGGAGCTGCCAGGAGGAGCAGCCAGCACATATCCAAACCAACCAACCTTCCTTCCTTCCTTCCTTCCTTCCTTCCTTCCTTCCTTCCTTCCTTCCCTTTCCTTCCTTTCCTTCCTTTCCTTCCTTTCCTTCCTTTCCTTCCTTTCCTTCCTTTCCTTCCTTTCCTTCCTTTCCTTCCTCCCTCCCCTGTCCCAGCTGTGCAGGAGCCAGAGGGAAGCAGAAAAGAGGTGAAAGAACTTGGTGCCTTGGGCTGGATCTTGGGGATGGATGACAGGAGCTGGTGCTGGAGGCAGAATTGTTGTGGGTTTGGGAAGAAACTGGGATGAGCTGCATCCATGCTGTGCTCAGGAGGTGCCATCCTGGGCTCTGGTGCTGATCCATCCCTCACCAGCAGCACCTGGGTTTGTGTCTTGGGTGCAGCTGCGTTCCTTGGATTCCCACAGCAGATGGAGGGGTAGCAGGGCAGGTTCACGAATCCCCCAAAGTTCCATGGACTGGGCCAAGGGCTGGGCACAGCAGCACCGTGCAGGTGCTTCTCTGGCTCATCCTTCCCTCTGGAAGCAGGAGGAGCTGGAATATCCCCAGCCCCTGCCAGAGGCAAGGCCACCCTCCATGGCTTCAGTGGTCTTTGGATCATAAATGACTTATCCGAGGTCTGAGCTGACTTTGGGATGAGCCAGGTATGAAACCCTGTCTCTAGCAGCAGAATCAGATCAAGAGGCTCAGACTTTGGGATTTGAGTCTCTTGGAGGTAGAGGATTAAACCGAGAGCAGATCCCATCCTTGCCTTTGCCCCCTCAGCTCCCAGAGCAGCTCATCCCAATGCCAGAGTGGTTGCTTGGGGTGGAAAACCTTTGGTGGAGCCCCCAAAATCTCATCCCCACCAGAGCAAGGAGGGCTGGGCATGAGCTGCCACGGAGCCGGCAGGATGCAATTTTTAGCTGGGGCGTTATGCAACCCAGAGAGGGGATGACTAATGTGCAAAAAGCTCCTCTAAAACAGCCCAGCCCCGAAAGGGAGATGGAGGGATTTCAGTGGGAGGCACCAAACTGCTGAAAAACCCATCGCATCTTCTCCCTCTTCCTCCCCGCCTCCTTCTGAACAGGATTTGGGGGATGCAGGAGGGAGAAAACAGCTTGTTGTTATTTTTAGGTGGGGTCTGGGTTGGTTTTGGGGGCGAGTTAGCACGGGTTAATCCCTGGGTAAGATTAGAAGAGGAGCTGTAGAGGATCAGAGCAGACCTCTAAATATCTCTGGAGCCCAGGTTTTTATCTCAAACAGTGGCCAAAATTGGCAGCCTGGAGAAGAGGATAAGAATAGAGCAGGAATATACGATACTTCCCCTGAATATCCTCGCAGGACTTATCTGTGTTTAGGGATCTGTAGGAGCTCACGTTCCAGCCCAGCCTGAAGGCACTGAGACAAAGCCAAGTTGTTGGATTTATTCCCAAGAAACTGCATAAATCCACAGGAGTCCAACTGCCCCTGCCCAAGCCCTAAAATGGCTTAAAAAAAAATAACATCAAGGGGTGTGCAGTGACCGTGGGGGAATGGCAGCACGGAAAGGAGATCTGGGGATGGGATGGGATGGGATGGGATGGGATGGGATGGGATGGGATGGGATGGGATGGGATGGAATGGGTGTCATTCCTGGCAGGGCGATGGGATTGAGCAGGAATCCAGGGATGAGCATTGGGTGTGTTATAGGAACGTGTCCCTCACCTGTGGAGCAGGGAATGTGTCCTGGTGGCTGTGAAAAAGTAATCACAGAGTCAGGGAATTGTTTGGGTAGGAAGGGACCTTAAATTCCATCCCATTCCAGCTCCTGCCATGGCAGGGACACCTTCCACTGTCCCAGACTGCTCCAAAGCCTGTCCAGCCTGGCCTTGGACATTTCCAGGGATCCAGGGGCAGCCACAGCTGCTCTGGGCACCCTGTGCCAGGGCCTGCCCACCCTCACAGGGAACAATTCCTTCCCAATATCCCACCCATCCCTGTCCTCTGGCAGTGGAAGCCATTCCCCCTTCTCCAAAGTCCCTCTCCAGCTCTCCTGGCGCCCCTTTAGGCACTGGAAGGGGCTCTAAGATCTCCTCAGAGCCTTCTCCTCTCCAGGTGAGGCTCTCCCAGCCTGGCTCCAGAGCAGAGGAGCTCCACATCCTCCTGATGCTGGACCCAGGGCTGGGGCAGCTCTGCAGGTGGGGTCTCACCTGAGCAGGGCAGAACCCCCCCTGCCCTGCTGCCCAGGTTGGGGGATCACCTGGGGGGTTCTGGGTCCAGCACATGTGCCTGGGGAATGCTGAGCTGCTCATCCCCCAACACCCCCAAATCCTCCTCCTCAGGGCTGCTGTGCCAGAGCAGAGCAGAGCCAGCGTGGGACCCACCCAAACATTGCGCTGGCACAGCTGGCACAGCTGGCAGCCCCCACAGCAGCACTTCAGGCTGCTTGAGGAGACACTCACAGCGAGAGGGCAGGACTGGGTGAACTCCCCATGAGGGGAAATTTGGGGGGGATGGCTCTGGGAGCAGCGCAGCAAACCTTGGGCTATTTGGAGCTGAGTCGTGCCAGGCTGTGCCAAGCCTCCTGCCTGGCTCAGGGCAGCACTCCGTGGAGGGTGGTGGCAGATCTGCACCCAAAAATAGGCTTGAGGAAAGGGTAGCACATCACTGAGGGGCCATGAGGGCGAGAGCAGAACAGAGCTGGTACCCATAAGCCAAGACAGGAGGGCTGTTCTGATGTTTTCTCATGGTGCCTTTATCTGGGGGACAAAAAAATAAAAATCTGGGCTGTTGTTATTTATTTTTAGTCGTGCTAATTTTTTTCCTAGGCTGGGAAGCTGCTTTCCAAGGCAGGTCCCTGGAGGCTGTGGGCAGCAGGTCTCGAGCTCACACACAAAATGGCTTTGAACAGGGAGGAGGAGATGGGAGTTAAAAGCCAAGTCGTGCCCCTGGTAAATCAATCGACCTGACGGAGAATGTTTCTAGCAGGACACAAACCCTGCCAAGAGCTTTTAGCTGCTTGCAGGAGTGACTGAACCAAGAGCTGGGGTATTTTTCAGCAGCTGCTGCATGTGTGGGCACTGCTGGTCCCCAAATTGCTGCAGGGGGTTGTCCCTGGGTCCCCAAACCCTTTTGTCTTTGGAGGTGGGGAGCTCTCCTGCCAGCTCAGGGAGAAGAGCTCCTTTAATCCCTGGGGGTTTTGTGGGGTGTGAGGTTTGAAAAGCCTCCATGCCTGGGCATTGCTCACCCAGGCTGTGCAGTGATGCTCGATGGAGAACAAGGCCTTATTTTGTGGGAAAGGAGGAGTTTTAGGAGCTGTGTTGGGTCTGCAGGGGAGGCAGCTGGGTCAAACTCATGAGCAGGAGCTGGGGATGAGGTTTAAAGCAAAATTCCATGGCTTATCAGGTAGATCAGGCAGTGTCTCCCTGCCTGACAGCCCCTTGCCTGGAAACTGGGCCCTGGCACATGGGGAGAGGCGGTGGGGTGACTCAGAGCTCCAATCAATGATAATTAATTCAATGATAACAAATGAGAGGGAGAGAGGAAGAAAAAACACTGAGAGATTAATGCACCAGGCTTGGCTTTGGGACATCTGGTTTGGGGTTGGCTTGGGAAGTTTTGGACAAGAGCAGCTTTCTGTGAGGAGGGGGTTGAGAGGGGTGTGGTGAGGGTGAGGTTTTTTTCCTGCTTTTCATTTATACCCTCGAAATCACCCTGATTCCACGCTTGGTTTCTCATGGAGAATCATTTCCCAAGTCTCCATCTCTGCCACCATCCTGAGTCTTTTTTAAACCATGTTTCCCTGACTCACAGAAGCAACAGCAGCATTTTATCCCTCTGAAAAAGACCACTTTACTTTGTTTTCTGTTACTCTGTTTTCTGCATCCTCCTAAGTCGGGGTCCTCTGGAAGCTCAGTGTCCCTTTCCCTCTCCTATTTCTCCCCCCACAGCTCATGGAAGCAAATCTCTAATGCTGTGTTCAATGTTTATGTCTTTAATTTGCAGATTCCTGCCAAGACACCCTCGCTTCCAGTTACCCCCAGGGTGAGGTGGTCACCTTCTCCTGAGCCCCAGCTGGATGCAGGCACTGCCCTGGTGGGGGATGCCTTCCCCAAGGTGGAAGGAGGCTCTCCCTGGGGCCAAGGGATGCTCTTGCTAAGGCTAAAGGATGCATTCCCCCAGGGATGCTCTCCCCAAAGCCCAGGGATGCTTTCCCTCAGGCTGGGACATGCATTCCTCCAGGGATGCTCTCCCCGGGGCCAAGGGATGCTCTTCCCGAGGGAGATGCTCTCCCCAAGGCTGAGGGATGCTCTCCCCAAAGCCCAGGGATGCTCTCCCTGGGGCCAAGGGATGCTCTTCCTGAGGGAGATGCTCTCCCCAAGGCTGAGGGATGCTCTCCCCAAAGCCCAGGGACGCTCTCCCCGGGGCCAAGGGATGCTCTTCCTGAGGGAGATGCTCTCCCCAAGGCTGAGGGGTGTTCTCCCCAAAGCCCAGGGATGCTCTCCCCAAGGCTGAGGGATGCTCTCCCCAAAGCCCAGGGATGCTCTCCCCAAGGCTGAGGGATGTNGCTCTCCCCAAGGCTGAGGGATGCTCTCCCCAAAGCCCAGGGATGCTCTCCCCAAGGCTGAGGGATGTCCTCCCCAAAGCCCAGGGATGCTCTCCCCAAGGCTGGGACATGCATTCCTCCAGGGCTGCTCTTCCCAAGGAGCTTTCTTTCCCCAAAGCTCCAGCTCCATCCCCGGGGGGTTGGCAGCTGGGTCCCCCTGAGAGGTGCCACAGAGCAGCAGGGCCGGGAGGGAGGTTGGGGACAGCCCCATTCCCCTTCCTGGTGCCAGCCCTGCCACGGCCACACTGCCCCTGCACCCCCTGGGCTGCTCCCTCCCCTTGCCCACGCTTCTGGCTGCACCTCACCCTCCCCCTCTGGAGATCCAGCTGCTCACCAGGACATCTCTGCCGGCGGCTGCGCCCGTGCTCTGACCCCTGCATCGTCACACGGCCACTGGGAACCTCCTCGGGGCACTGGAGGGTGCCAAAGGCTCCACTCTGGGTACCACTCTGGAGTGCCAAAGGCTCCACTTTGGGTGCCACCCCAGAGTGCCAAAGGCTCCACTCTGGGTGCCACCCCGGGGTGCCAAAGGCTCCACTCTGGGTGCCACCCTGGGGTGCCAAAGGCTCCACTCTGGGTGCCACTCTGGGGTGCCAAAGGCTCCACTCTGGGTGCCACCATCGCCCCCTCCCACGGGTGCTGAGCCCAGGGGCACGGGGGGCCAGAGGGGGGGTTGGGGGCAGGGATGGGGATGGGAAGCAATAGGAGACTGAGGTGTGGGGATCCCGGCTGGCCTGGAGGGGTCAGGGTCCTTCCAACGCTGTTCCATATCTCTGTGACCAAGGCAATACTACTCCTGTCTCCGTCTGTCCTGTTCGCATGCCTGTCCAACGTGTAGAGTTCCAATAAAGTCATCCATGAGCTGAGTCAGCTCCCCTACCCCTCCTGCCTCCTGGCCTCCTTGCCTCCTGCACTCCATGGAGAATGAGACCTTATTTTGTGGGAAAGGAGGAGTTTTTGGAGCTGTGTTGGGTCTGCAGGGGAGGTATCTGGGTCAAACTCATGAGCAGGAGCTGGGCGTGAGGTTTAAAGTACAATTCCATGGCCCCTGTACCCATGGAGTCCTGTCCCAGCCCTGGCTGTCCCCTGGAATGGGGATTTTGGCCACGGCATTGCCTGGATGTTGCCTGGATCACCTTGGGGGAGGTGATTCTTCCTCTCTAGTCTGCTCTCATGAGATCCCATGTGGAATGCTGCATCCAGCTCTGGTGCCCCCATCACTGAAAGGATGTGGAACTGTTGGAGCAGGTCCAGAAGAGGCCATAAAGTTGATAAAGGAACCAGAGCACCTCTCCTATGGAAACAGGATGGGATTGTTGGGGCTGTTCAGCCTGGAGAAGAGAAGGTTGTGTGGAGACCTCAGAGCACCCTCCAGGACCTGAAGGGGCTATAGGGAAGATAGAGGAAGACTGTTCACCAGGAACTGGAATGAGAGGACAAGGGGGAATGACTTGAAGCCAAAAAATGGGAAATTTAAATTTGATTTTGGGAAGAAATTCTTTCCTGTGAGGGTGGGGAGGCCCTGGCACAGGGTGCCCAGAGCAGCTGTGGCTGCCCCATCCCTGGGAGTGTCCAAGGCCAAGTTGGACAGGACTTGGGACAAACTGGGATGGTGGAAATTGTCCCTGCTATGGCAGGAGCTGGGACTGGATGAGCTCTGGGGTCCCTTCCCACCCAAACCAGTCTGGGATTCTGGGACTCCATGTTGTGGCTGAGCTCCTTGTTTTCCCACACTGCTTGGAGCAGAGCCTGCACTGGAAAGCCCAGGGCAGAATCATCCCCATGACCTCCCTGTGATCTCCCTGTGACATCCCTGTGACATCCCTGGCTGGGGAAGGCCCTGCAGAGCTGCCCCCGGCTCTGCCCCCCCAGCCAGCAGCGAGGACACACCAGCACTGCTGGGCCACCCTTGGCTCTCAGAGGGGGCACCAGGATGGGGTGAACGGGCCGGTCCTGCTGAGCTGCGGGGCCAACCTGACCTCATTCCTGACTCCAGGGTTCATCTTTCACAGCCTTTTGGGGCTGTACCCTCCCAGAACCCTTGGAGAACTGCAGGGACCTGGCACAACCCTGGGTGCTCCAAATCACCATGAGCTGAGGGGGCTGCAGCTGACACCTCCTCTGGAGAGCTTGGGGCTCCACCTTTGACAACAACACGAGGTCCTTTATTTGGGAGTGGTGGTGTGGGAAGAGGCTGGGATGGGTAAAACCAGCGAGGAAACTGAAAAGCAGCCCTGAGACTGGAAAGAAAACATTCCCAAATGTGAGCGATCGGTGGCAGGGGGCCAAAGAGCAATTACAGAGAGAAGAGAGAAGAGAGAAGAGAGAAGAGAGAAGAGAGAAGAGAGAGCATTTCTCCAGGAGGCTTCACTTCCTGCTGCGGCTGCAGAGTCCTTGGGAGAGCCCTGTGGTGCTGCCAGCTGTGCCAGGCCCTGCTCCGTGGGCAGGGATGGATCACAGGATCGATGCTGGGTGCTGGGGTTGGCTGACAGGGGGTGTTGTCAGGGTGTGCTGAGCCCTGCATGTCCCAGGTCCTGTCAGGGGTGTTGGTCAGGATGTGCTGAGCCCTGCATGTCCCAGGTCCTTCCAGGAGCACTTGGAACACCTCAGCAGAGCTCAGCACCTGCCCAGGGTGCCCCCAGCTGACCTCGAGGTGACAGGAACAGCCCAGCCCTTTGGGAAGGGTGTGGATGGTCATGCTGTAGGTGGTTGGGACAGAAGTGGCTGGAGATGATCCCCAGCAGCAGCGTGAGGCCCCTGCTCCAGCCTGGACAAAGCCTCTTCCCATTACCATTCCAGCTGCAACCTGCTCCTCTCTCATCCCTGGGCAAAAATGAGGCAGGAGGAGCAAACGGGTGACTCAGGGCAGGAATGTGTGAGCACGGATCCCCATGGGCCCCTTTCCTTCCTCCTTCTGCTTTGGGAGAGAACAAAACCCCTCCACGCCTGACCCTGGGGCTGCAGGCTGGGAATTGTGGCCCCAGCCTAAATCTGGGGGCAGGGGATGATGAATGGCCAAAGCTCTCTGAAACTGCATAAAGTGATGTGATCCATGAGCCAGGGAAAGTCCTTCAGACCAGGACCCCGTGGGAGTGTGGGAATGCAGGAGGGGATGAAGCCCATCCCAAACTCCAAACAGTGCAGGGCTTGCTGAGCTCCACGGGCTGGGCTGGGGCTACTGGGCAAGGCCGTGGGCAACCCAACTTCCCAACAGACCATGGAGACACAGGAATGTTGTGGCAGGTGGGGGAATGGAGCTGGGGGAGGCTGAACCTCAGGTGGGCCAAAACCCTCTTGGGGGAGCACCAGGATCAGGTGTGGAAGAGTGTCTTGGTTTGGAAAGCCAGGTGTCTGCTAAGGAAGGCAGGAGCCTCCCCTGAAATGGAAAATGTAAACCCCTCTCTCCAAATTGTCATAACTTTGAAATTAAGGGGCTCTCAGGCAA
>VYZP01072032.1:0-38864 GCA_013400635.1 Hypocryptadius cinnamomeus
CTCTCAGCTGTCTCAGTACATTATTATGAAAAGCAATGGGTGAATGTGCATTTATATTTCTCTAGGGAAGGCTGGTTTTAAATAAGAGTAGTCCTCTACCCCCTAAAAAAGTTTCAAGTTTCTTAAGCTAGCTCAAGCTAGCTTAAGGTTGCAGAAGAGTCCCCTGGAATAGCCTTAAATAACTATGTGCCTATTAGCATATATAATCTTATTCAATCCAAAGGATTTAATAAAGATTCTTAGATTTCAAGAACTTGAAAGGAAGGTGTAGTTTGTTGGGTTTTTGTTTGGTTTTTTTTTTTGGTTTTTTTTTAATGTGGATAAATATCATAGCCAGTTCTGAGCAGATAAAGTATCCACTTATTTGAGTTCTGATCAAAAATAAGGGGAAGGTGGAGAGTATTTTTATGCCAGAAATAGAAGTAAATTTTTCTTTCTTTTTTTTTTTTTTCCTTTAGTTGAATACATGGATAGATAATATGCATTATGTTCAGCCTTATCCTTCTATCTTCATTCAAATTTCTAAAATTACCTATCCTCATATTACTGAAATTCATGCATTTCTTCTAGATGGGGCTTCATTATGGGACTTTCAAGACAGTTATCAAAGAGTATAAATCTCACTACAGCATTTGAAAGGTGATAAAAAGCTTTAGGAAACAAATAACAAAAAATTTCCACTGGCAAGGTCCGTTACCATGTGAAATAATCTTTCCTGCTAGGCAGTAGAAACCTCATTATTTGAGATGTTCAAAAGAAGCCTGGCACCAGCCCTAGAAAATACAGTATATTAAATAATCCTTTATAATGAAGAGAGGATCTGACCAGATGACCTTGAGGGATCCTCCCCTTGCCTGGTTTGTAACATGCAAGGGTTTAGCAGATAAAAATGCAATTAAAACAGGCTGAGGTAATGTATGAAGTATTCAGATTGTGTGTGAAGATACAGCATTTATATAAATAAATATATATGTATCAGAAATGAGTCACAAAGCTCCCTGGGGAGCTTAGGTAAGCTTATGGCTGGGGCAGTAGACATGTTCTAGAAAATTAACATCAAGAACTACTGGATACTTAAAAAGGGTTCTCAAATAGCTTCCTCTATACCCACCTCCTAAAATATGGGTAGATGCTATGTTTTCATTTCTGGGTTTTTTGAAGGTGTTGGAAACATGAACAAAATGGATAATTTCATGTGTATCTGTAAATTATCCTATGGGGACTTGAAAGGAACACACACAGTTTGCTAATTTGTTCAGGACAGGACGGGTGTTTAGTGCATGCAAAAAGCATCTGAGTTTTGGTTTTCAAATTAATTTCTCAGTAATTAGGCAGTATCTCTGCCTCATGTGAATTGAATCAAAGAGCTCATGGATCACAAGTGTCTCAGTGGATGAGAAAACACTCTAAGAGGGATTTATCTTTCTTCTTTCTTTTTTCTTTTTATATCAGTCTTATTTCAAGCAGTAAACTTTGCATTTCAATTAAAACACCTCTGTGCTGAGATTTTCTTTACATTTTCAGTTAGATACCATAAATAATTTCCAGAACAACCAAAAACCCCACCCACATCCAAATTCATCGGAAAAGCCTTTCTCAAATCCAGCACAAAACCCCCATCCCTGTTCCCATTTCTTCTGGTGCTTGAGCCTTTATTTTTCAAAATGCTGTCTCCAAGGAAGTGACATAGCATGGAGAGTTTCCAAAAAGCTGAGCTTCAAATTGAAGCTAACAGAGCTGCAGGTGCTGTGCACCTCCACCCACTGGGAACTTGTTAATCCAAGCTCAACTTCTTTCTAGCTCAACACCTCCCACTAGAAAATGCAAGATTCCTCCTTTTCCTCAAGTTTGCCTGCACATAAATCTCTAGCAAGGGCAGTCTGCATCATCTCCCAACACTATTCCTGAACTGCTGATGTTCCAGTGAAGGTTTCTGACCTGATAATCCAGGTTTGGTATGGGTAACTCCAGCTCTTGGGATGGGGCTGGAGCAATTCAGGTTTCCTCTGCTGTTCCAGCCAGGTCTTCTCCCACAAGCTGCACAGTGAAGTTGATCAGGTACAATTGCATTTAGGCAAATTGCAGCTTATTACACATCATTTTCTCACTCATCTGGAGGGCAGTTCTTTCATCTCTCAGCCACCGTTTTGACACAGACTTCAAGCAGTTTAAGCAGGAGCTTAGTGCCCAGAGGGCTCCTGAAATCAGAGGGACTGTTTAACTTGCACTGCAGGATAAGTGCACATGTAATGAGCAGCTATCCTGTAAATGCTGCTCTGTAGCAGAAAAAAGCATGTAAGGAAGGGACAACTGAATCCTTTTCACAGAGAACTGGAATTTTATTCAACCTTAGACAGTGTCACTTTTCAATTTTTTTTATATCTCTGTACTTGATAGAGGGTAAAATTTAATATCTGCTGTGGCAACATTCACCATAGCTTGCTCAGTCAGTTCTGGTTTAAATATTCAGCTTAGATTATACATGAGGTAGGTGTTTGGTGGACAGATTCCTATTTAAATTGAATCTTTGAAATTTTTGCTGCAGATTTGCTCCAATTTATTCCAAAACCAGCAAAAGCATGGGGTTGAGAGGGTCCCTGTAGTGGATTTTTGCTTACAAGCTGTGATTCGTTGTCCTCATCTGGCATTACCATGACTGGTGAAACCAGTCAGATTTGTAGAGCAGGCAGGAGAGAATTTGTGAGATTTTCAGGGGACAACCAGAGGCGTCATGGACATCAAGAGGATGTTCATGTTCCACCAGCATTCCTCATCTGGCCTCAACTAACCTTCCACACTGATCAGGTATGATGATCCTGATGATCAGAGAGTGCATCTCTTCCAGTCCTGAAACAGATTTTGGCCATTAGGATTGAGTTTTGACCCTCTTCCAAAAGCTATGCTTAAGATTTTTGAAGTTTTGACAGTAGTCTTTTATGAGAAACAAGACAGACATGATCCATGACTTATCAGCCTCACTCTTCCTGCAAATAGAGTGGTAAAAAGGTTTCTTCTGTCACCAAAACTCCAGTGAGTATGGATGCACAACTTTATATCTTCATCTTCTTCAGTCTCATGGCTCTATTTCATTAGACATTCACTTTGATCACTGCCTAACAGATTATAGCCCCCAAATACTAATTATCATCATCATCATTATCATCATCATCATCATCATCATCGTCTACTGTTCATTTCTCAAGTAGAATTAGAGCACAGAATTTGGAAGTCTTTCAAGTAACACATTTTGTTTGCATTTTTATGAAGGGTTTTATCGATCACAATTAATTTGGTGGCAGAGTTTGCAAGTCAGGCATAAGGGTCCTGAAGAGGAAACCAAATACATTCATAGTTTTTATTTTGGGAAACCCTATGGAGAGCTTAGGAAAAAAAATGTCTCTGCAGAGATGCTGCTGGAAGTAAAAGGACTAACATTATCTGGACATGAGAGGGAAGAATATGTTATCCCATCACCCAGGTAAGTGTGTGTTTAAATGCTGTAGTTTAAACAAAAACAAAAGCAAAGTAACAGACTATGGAGAAGGCCCTGTACTACACAGGAGAAAAAGCCACAACCATTAGAATAAAAGGTTAATGTTTGTTTAAGGTGCTGCTGCTCAGACTTTGATTACCAGCTTCCTCAATTTTCTTTTCTCCCTTGTTCAAATGCTGCTTTGTTTTTACAGACTTGAGCTGCTGTCGTGAACATCAGCCATCTCCTAACAACGTGGCTCTCTCTGACCCCACATGGGCAGACAGCCCCCCAGCTGAATATATCTAATTGGTATTTATTCTTTGTTATCAAGCCTCTGCCAACCAAAAGCATATTTGAAAAATGCCTGCTCACGAAATGACACTGCAGCAAAATTACATGTTGGGCAGAAGGATGGATGCTACCTTTCCTGAAGGAGATCAGTGCATGCTGGCTTTAAGAGCTTTAGTTTCACATGAATTGAGCCTGATGTGGCATAAAAAATTTTCATGTTGCAGTCCAAGCTACGGCAGCCTCTCATATACACCCATACCACTGCCTTAACACTTCCTAGGAAAAATTAATAAATAAATGCCATAGTCCAGGCTTTATCCATCTCCAAAGACCAAAGATCAGTAGTCTGCTCAGAGCATCTGCAAGAGAAGTAACTGTTATGACATTAAAATATCCTGTGTTTGCATTGCCTACAACAACATGATGGTCATTATTAAATTTTATAGCTTGTAACCACAATAACATTTAAAGGCACAGAGCTTTTGAAAAAAAAAAAATAAAAAAACCAAAAGAAAAAAGTTCTTTTATAAAAATGACAGCTTTATGCTGCCTATTCATAGATACAACTTGTTTGTTCAATTTATGAATGAACAATTCTTTAGGAGGGTTAAGACTCAGGTTCAGTATATCTGTGTATATTCCCTGCATTTCATGCGACTTAGTCAGTCAGCAACATTTTAGTCTGCCCAGAATTTTAAGCTACCTCAGGAACTGGCAGAAATCCAACCTGTGTTTTAGAAGTGCATTGGTCTATGACACACACCAGACATACTGGATCTGGAGGATTGGACCAGGCTCCTCTCACAACAACCTCTGCTACACGAATCCCTCAGGAGGGTCGCAGGGAGGGAGTCTTCAAAGTCTCACAAAACTTTTCTGGCAATGCCATCCTTGTAAGAAAAAAAAATTGTTCTTAACTTTATGAATTAATGTATTAAATTACTCAAATATTTTGTACTGGTATGAAATAAGAATTCTGGTTTATATCCTGTGGAATTACTGTTTTAGTAATTCCTGAGTTCACTGTTTTGGTGTCACATATCGTACAATATGTATTTATTAACTTTAACGTAAGAAAACAAGAAATCGAGCTTTTCTTACACCAAGCCGAATAAATCCAGGATCCCTTACCCAATGTTAAAAAGTTCTGTAATCTTTACTATTGCCCTTCAGCTCATGCAGTCATTTTCACTGGATATTCAAGGAAAAAAAACATTTGCAAAACGTCAAAGAAATGACAGTATCCCAGGTGAGAGTTTACATGAGGCACAGTGGACTCAAACTCTTGGGTCTTATTTGCACAGGCATCAAAACACCAGCATGCCTTTGCTGTCAGCCTCCTGTGCCAACCTGGCTGTCACCTCCTTCTCTTGTCTCTCAGCTTCTCTTTTTCCTAAGGAAGTCCAAAATGTCAGGAGTTTGAATAAAAAGGCAGATGTGAATTTCACCGTGTCCACCAGCTCTACAGCCCTAATTGAGTCACAAACCCTCCCTTTAGCTGCATTTTTGCACACACTAAGGCATCCTGCACAAAGCGTGAAGCCAAGCTAGTGCAGCAATTTTTACTCTTTTACCTCTCTTCTTTGTTTTGAAACATTGCCATGAATAATTCCCAAATGGGAAAAAAATTCCTAGTTTGTTCATACTTTTAAATGGAAAAATAATGTTGATAACAACAGGCTTCACAGAAGCTCACAACCCCGAAAATCTTGAAAATGTGGTGACATTTCCACCGTTCCATTTGGCTTTAGTTTGGGGGGCTATCTGATTCTTCCTCAGAAGCTAATGAGTGCCTGTAACAGCAAATGAAAAAGAAACATGAACTGGAAAAGAGCCTCTGTCTGGTTTCTTGTCTTGCCGTTGCCAGGGAAACAGCTTCCCCATCAATGGATGGCATGGGGTCGGACCAGCTGCTTCCTCCCAGGGCTGGCTCCCCGACATCACAGGGCTGCACTGAACAGATTAGAAATAAAACTGAATAAATGCACATCTCTCCGAAAAAGACCAGTTGAAACAAAGCTCAGCAGAGTTACGGATCTTCTAATTATGTCTTTTGAGCACGACACCACAAGAACTGTCTCTGAGAGACATCATAAATCCGAGATACCGACAAAACATGGTCATTAAAGATCCCATGCCATCTTTTCATAAGATTAAACACATTGTTAGTCTCACTGCCTTGGCTGTGCTCCAAGTTGAATAATTGCATTCTGGATAACATACCTAAATTCCCCTGCCACTTAAACAAGACAAGATAGTTTTTATCGCTTCCTTTTGTAAAGCACCGGGGGTCATTGCTGGTGCATTTTAGTGGCTTTATGCCACCAAATGCCCAGGAGAAGTAACACAGTAATTCCCAGGATGACACAAACAAACAAACTCATAATTCCATGCATAGTAAATAATACAGTCTGCTACACAAAAGTCTGTTTCACATATGAACACACCAGGGTTTGCACAAAGATGATAATAATAAAGCTAGACATGATTAATGAAAGATTAAAAAATTATGGAGAAGCTGTAGGGAACATGTGCTCTCTACAATTTTTGGTACACCCCGAGGATTTAGTTAGATTTAGTTTCTGACATTTCTTCAGGTCTCTACATCACTCATTATTATTTGGAATATGAATTTAGTTTCTATTTCATGACAGTGTTCCAGGAACATGCATCAAATTTTTTATTAAAAGCTAATTAATTTTACATTTTGCCTTAGCCATCAAGCATGGCCAGTGACACAAGACAAGTAAATTCCCTTCCTGCCTCCCTGCCTGGGGGCTTAAGTATTACCAGAACCTGGACAGGCTCCTTCTCCCATGAGAATCTCATGAGATTTAGTAAGACCAAGTGCAAGGTGCTGCACCTGGGTCGGGGCAAACCCTGTTATCAACACAGGCTGGGGGGTGAACAGGTCGAGAGCAGCCCTGCCCTGAAGGACTCGGGGGTGCTGGTGGATGCGGGACTGGATGTGACCTGGCCCTGTGTGCTGGCAGCCCAGAGAGCCAAACATGTCCTGGGCTGCATCAGGAGCACTGTGGGCACCAGGGCAGGGAGGGGATTCTGCCCCTCTGCTCTGCCCTGCTGGGATCCCACCTAGAATATTGCATCCAGCACTGGGCTCCCAGCACAGGAAGGACAGGGAGCTGCTGGACCCAATCCAGAGGAGGCCACCAAGATGACTTAAGGGGTGGAGCACCTCCCCAGCAAAGAAAGGCTGCTAGAGTTGGGGTTATTCAGCCAGCAGAAGAGAAGGCTTTGGGTGGTCCAATTGTGGACTTCCAGTGCCTGAAAAGAGCCTAGAAGGGAGATGGTGAGGGGCTTCCTACAAAGGTTTGTACTGATAGGCAGGAAGGCATTGCATGAGGCTGAGAGAGGGAAGGTTTAGATCAGATATTAGGAAAAAGTTCTTTACTGTGAGAGTGGGGAGGCACTAGAACAGATTGCCCAGAGAAGCTGTGGATGCTCCACCCATGGAAGTAGTCAAGGCCAGGTTGGATGGGGCTTTAGCAACCTGGTCTAGTGGAAGGTGTCCCAGCCTGTGGCAGGAGGGTTGAACTGTATGATCTTTAAGTTCCCTTCCAATCCAAACCAATCTGTGATTCAATGAGAAGAAACCTTGACAATGCCAAAAATTAAAATAAGCTGCTACATTTTTTATTTATTTGCAATATTTATGTTTGCATATTTGCTTTGTTCCTAGTGCTTAAATCACTTGAAATACAAGAACCGCTCTCTCATAAATTGTCCAATATGAGTGTAAGAAGTTTGTTTGTTTGCTTTCTTCCCCAGTAGACCCCCTACCCTGCTTTCATTCATCCTGGGATAGGAAATGACAGTGAAGTAGTCTAGACTTCCATAATTGCCAACAGGATCACAATCTGTCCCTGGTTTTCCCTTTCTCTACTGTGACACATTCTGTTCTTTAACTAGGCTCATGATGAGATGTAATTTGAATTTACAGCATGGAAAAGAATCCCCAAGCACATTAGAAACTCATCTGCCAACTGCACACAGTGATTGTTCCTCTCATTTCTGAAACACAACCACTTCTGCTGCGAAGCAAACTGACTTTTAATGGCATTGCAACTGTTTAAGATGGAGAAGGAGATAGACACCGTATCCAGTGACAACATCCAAGAGATTTTCAAGCTGATCCACACTCCTTCAGTGGCTCTCCTGGAGCTCTTCCTGATGGTCTGTGGAAAGCTGCCTCAGTGTATTGTGCATAACCCTTCTCCAATTGTTTTAACCAGAATCCCTGAAGGTCTTTGGAAAGTAGAGACTGCCTGTTGTATGTTTGACCCCATGTGGAAATGCTGCATCGAGACATAGGAGCAAAACAAAGAAAAAAAAAATTTACAAGATGAGGAAGTAGAAAAAGTGCAAATATAACGCATGAAGGAATATTAGAGAATGGCACAATCTGAGGGATTAGTCATGTCTGACTTTCTAGAACACGTCCATTAGGCATCCATGAAATCCTATAGCATTTTTCCCCACTTCAACAATTAACTGCAGGAAATAATTTTGAAGTCCCAGAGAAACCAATTAAAAGGTGTTCTTGAACTGAGGCTTGAGTCACAATTAAGTTTTGTGAGACTTTCTTATACAGCAGACTGAGTTATTAAAAGAAATAAAAAGAGTCACCAGAAATGACATTTTACTCTCATTTTGGCAGCAACAAATCATTCTGGTATATGAATGGACCCCAAGATCAGTGACCACAGCATTTGCAGAAATTTTCTATAGCCAGAAGAGGATTTTTGCATATGTCTCACAGTGCTTTCCTTGTTTTGGTCGCGTGCAGGGAGAACTTGGTTGCATGGAAGAGAGAGTTTTGCAGGCATATTTGAGGGTAATGCTAACAGAAATGCAAGATATATAATTGCACAGCAACTGAATTGTCTAGGATGCAGCAAGTTATAGAAGCAATAAAAAAACCCCAGAAAAATAAAGAGCTACATGTCATCCTTCCCCCAAGGAAGACAATGTTTGAATACATGAGGATTAGCAATAAGCTGAGGAAGGAGCAATGACGAGAAGCTGCACACTGAAAAATCAGTCAAAAGAACAAATCCCTCTTTTGAAAACACAAAACCTACCACAGCTGGCAGGAAGGAGACTATCAAGGACTATGCACAAGACAACCTCTTACTGCCAAGCAGCAAAAAGCCATCGTTTCCCCGTCAGTGAGGACCTTTGTGCTACAGAGGGAACATCCCTGAGGGAAGCAGAGCCAACAACTTTCTGTTGCACTGAGTTATGGCATCCAGGGAAATGCTGACTCAAAGCTAATCCCAGCCACTCGTAGGCCTGTGACTTGGAAGTTGATGATTTTGAGGGCATGCCACTCTTGACTAAGCAGAAACAAAGTCCCTCTAAGCCCATAGAAAACCAGATCAGCTCAGGGTCCCTGACAACTCCCCCAGTTTTGCCTCACTCTTTATTCATTTTCTTAATGTGTAAAAGGACAAACAGGAACTTATCCTCAGACCTGGAATCTGTTTCCAATTGCAGCCCCCAGTGCTGCTCTCAGACCTGGCTTTACCCCTGCACCAGAGGTGTGACAATAGCAGCAGAGAGATGACCAAGGCTGCAGGGTTCACTCTGTTGTTTCCTGCTGGCTCTGCCCTTTCTGTTCAGGGGACAGGACTGGGTCTCAACCCATCAGTTTATATTTTACAATCTCTTCATAATAATAAGTGATAGACAAAATTCAGATTTTACATTGCCCAGGGACTTAGAACAAAATGTGATATTAGGAAATCTATCTCTCTACCCATACCTGAATCCTTCCCATAGGCTAATGAATTAAACAATAGGAGAAAAGGGTTATTTGGTACTTTTTAACTAAATTTGTAGGAAGACTTGACATGTAATCTGCTTGCTAGAAAATGCTGTGTCATCCACTTTAAAAGAAATAAAGTCTGCAATGGTAATTTTTGCCTAGGTTTTAACAATCCATAAAGAACATTTTAGTAGTTTCAAAAATACAGCCAATGCCTTTTTACTAGGTAATTTGTGCAATTTGCAAAATTCTCATCCTTACAATCCAGAGGGAATGTGTGCTACTCATTCACCACCTTCTAGGTTGGGAAAGCAAATGGTGGAGAAAAAAGCAACTGCAATTTGTCACTTCCTTAAATTAAAAAAAAATGTTTGATTGACTAATTATTTTAACATTCACTTTTCTACAGCTAAGTACACTGCAACAGGTATTACATATTTTCACTCATGCTGCAAAGACATTTATTAGCTAACAGCCACATTGCTATCACAGTTAAAACTGCACCACACGTGGCCATGAAAGTAACACTATAAAATAAATAATATAGCTCTAATATCACTGGGAAAACAACCTTTGTGAAAGACCACTGATAGAAAATATCTTCACCATACTTTCACTTTTACTACAAAAGTCAAATAATGAGTATACATCTGTTAATTTCTCTTCAAAGTCTAAAATGTAAAGGAAAACAGTCAGGGCCCTATTCTGACTTGTGGATTAATCCCCATTTTATGCAGCCACCTAACAAAAACTTTCAAACCTTCATTTTCTTAACTCCACACAAATCACCCCTGAGTAAATAAGAATGGTCATAATATACAAAATTATCTTGGGATCAAATCTATACTGAATCTCTGCTGAGATTCAAAATATTTTATTTCCACTTTATTTCCATTTTTCTCATGACACTTCTCATTTTAGATTTGCCCCCAAAGGAATATGTTGCTATAAATTACCTATCCTTAGAACATGTTCCACACTAGAGAGAATGAAGAAGTCCCAAGAGAAGTTGTGCTGGGATATTTTCACCTGAATCTCCTGTAGCATGGAGGTTTGAAGAGCTGAAGGCATGTAGTGTTAAGTGAATGGAGCTTCCAACTCCTTATCAGAGAACTGAAGGGAAAGCTACAGATTCAGGTGACTCAGATGCAGTCCAGTGGCCTCCATTGGGCAAGGTTTGGCAAATCCTCAGCTCCAGGAAGCTGACTGTAGAGTCTACCTACCAAGACAGATCTATAAACCTTCCCCAGAAAGCCTGGTGTGGAAAGCTCTAAATTTAAGTCTTGATGCAATGCTTAGGTCTGTGAGGTTTAGAGGAGCTCTATCCCAGCAAAGTGCCCACCTGGACTGCAGCAAAGGCCCAGATTCAGATTGACTGAAACTGCTGGAGCTTTCTCTGTATTCCACTCCCACTCTATTTGAGGTTATCCAGACAGGTTTTAATTACCCAGCAGATCATCTTTTCCCAGTATCTAAATAGCACATTTTTATCTCCTTTATCCTGTTCCTGAGTCTCGTTGTGCCTCAGCATTGATATAAAGCACAGCAGTTGTACCCTGGGGAATCTGCTCTCCTGCACCCCTCCACATCCTTGCTCAGCTTGGTACCACAGCTACCATCCTTCCACTCTGCAAGATTTAACAGCATTTTCCATGGATGGATGACAATTTATTTTTTTAAATCATAGGGTTTTTTCCCCCATTTCTACATCTCTAGCTCTGTAATATCAGTTCTACGTTTCACATCTCACATCTCAGAGGGTAATAATCCCCTAAATTAATTTTTTTTCCTGATTCTCAAGAATTCCACTTGTGTTTACTCACTTTGAAAACTTGGCTCAACTGTCCAAAATCACATGTTAGAGAGTTTCTGTCAAGAATGAGCAAAATCCTGATCAGTATCTCCCTCTCAGTCTCTCCCCTTGTCATGCACACACCTACCCATGCCCCCAGAATAATCCCATAATACAGAAATACCAACCACGTCTAAAAGATAATGAAACAAAGCCTGTTTTACAGGACCATCACCAAATGAGAGACATTTTTTTCTAGTCAAATTGAAGGTTTAAAGCTCTGATATAAGTTGACCCATCCCACAATCAAAACAGGAATGAGAGGAGAGCGATGAAGACAAAAAAAGTAGAAAGTGCTAATGCAACAACCAAAAGGCAAAGCACCATTTTCTTTTTCCCGTTTGCTGTGGTGGAACAGAAAGCTTTAAGAATGAAAAGAATTGGTACCTACTGCAAGTGTGGTGTGGACACAGACGTGCTGAGCCTTGTTACTCAGCAAAACAAACCATATATCAACATCTGGCTGCTGCCTTTTGCTGGAGAGCATTGCACCCATTCTGTTTCTATTGCAAAGGATAGTGGACTCATTTGCTTTCTCTTGCTTCACTCAAAAAAATCAGTTGAATGAAAGGTGATTTAAATTAAAAGTCAAGTGAGCCAAGCAAAAGCAAGAGGAGAGTTCTGGCAGTTCAGCATATACAATTTCTTAATTTGTGTGTGAGAAGCATCTCTCAGGGCAAGCACAGCAGTTAACATTAATGTGTCTACATCGCAGACTGCAGTATGTTGTCAGACCAGAGCTGGCTTTAAACTTGCTTCCTAGGTGCTGGAGACAGTGTTGTCATGATATTAGGGAGCTCTGGAAGAGTTATTTTACCATAGTTCTCTGAACAGACAGAGCCCAAGGACTGCAGGGTAAGATCAAGAGGCTGCAAGTCTGTTCAAACACCAAGCAGGCAGGTCCTTTTTATGAACAGGGAATTTATTAACATGCGTAATACATGCAGCTGACAAATATTTTATTGTTTCCTTTACAATGGCATCTAGAGAGGCCTTTGGCTGAGATAAGGACTCCCAGCTGTGCTAAACATTATGTAGGCATAGAGCAAAAGACAGGCTCCATTCAGAGAAGCCTGCAATGTACAAAGGCACTGTGCAACTGTGGCTTGGTTCTGCCTGTCAGCAACACTGCAGTTTAAAGCCTGGATTTCTCATCTGCATCTTGGAGCAACAACTTAACGATTCCATGTAAAAACACTCCTGATGCTCTATTATACCCACCAGACCCCTAATAACTGACTTGGATGGTACATTAGTTAAATACACATAAGTCTAAATTCGGTGTATTTCTTTATCATGGTATTAAAAACTATAATGCTAACTCAGGTGCTAGTTAGCCTATTCTGCTTTACACAGCTCTGTGTCAGTCTTCTACAATAAACCATGTGATGACTCATAAACATCTCAAACATTTCCCTGGGTGCTCAGTATTTTATTACATGGATGCCAATTATGTTTGAGCAGCAGACTGCACAAGCCTGAAGAGTCATCTATTATATGAATGCTTCCATTGATTCCTTTACTACAGAGGGTTATGCTTTCATATATCATACTGAATAGGATTTGTTTCCACAGGCATTGGGGGTAAGCTGTTGGTGAAAGTGCTTTCACAGGTTACAGGCACCACCACTGTGCTCAACCTTACTCAAAGATTTCTCAGCCTTCGAATAATATATCTTCCCCTCACCCCAGCCCCCATCACCTTTTTCTTTTAAAGCAAACTCTGCCATAAGGAAAAAAAAATAACCAATTTTACAGATATAAAGTGATAGTCATTGTGCTCAACACAATTTAACAAGATTGACTAAAGAAAGGAGCTTGAAAAAAACAGCATGAACAGCAGGTTGTCCTCTAAAAATATCCAGTTCATGGAACACTCAGTAATGAAAAGCATCCAGCTCATGCAGATGTATACAATATAGGACCCTGAGGTACAAAACACACTGAAATGAGACAATAGTCTGGATATTATAGTGCTCTGCTTTCAGAAAGCAAATATTCAGAACTGGCTTCTTCACCAACAGGAACATTTCTAAGTTACATGTTAGTGCCACATGGTCAAGGTAACACTGAAACCACAGAAATATTCAGACATCTGTTCTTGAAACACTGACATTTGTCACTCACAAACATCACATGCCTGTTTTTAACAACTCAGTGGCTGTTGAAGTAGGAATGCCTGCTGGAGCATGGAGCACCAGGCAGGAACTAAGCCCCATGAGGCAAGTGTGAGAACAGAGCACACACAGTCACAACATTGCCACCATTAAAAACACTGCAGATACCTCCAAGACCTTATAGAGAGGCACAGCACATCTCCTGGGCTGTCTGTGCCAAGCCAAGAGAGAGGTTTCTCTTCCTGGTCTGGCTACTGAGTGGGTGATTGAAGTATTCCTTCCTCCTCCTCCTCTGAGCTGGGTTTCCAGCTGTCACTGTCACCTCAGCACCTTTCTAAGATATGTTAGCAGTGCCAAAATGGGTTCATGGGCTATTCTTTTTAGGTCTTCAACCTGGTGCAGTGGATTGCTGCCTGAAATGTACAGCAATTTTAGCTCCAGTAAACTAAAGATTTCCTGACAAAGGCATTAGAAGGTTAGATCAACACATACTGCCCCTCTAAAGTGAGCTGCTAAGGAGAAACAGGAGCATAAATACCACAAACTTACTGGCAAATGGGATCAGGAATTTGAAGACCATGAAGAGCTGTCTTCCTCCACTTATGGGGAGATAGTGATGGTCAGTTCAGACTGGGATAAGACTGGGCTAAATGAAAGTCAGAGGAAAGCACAAGATGGCAGATGGGAACTTCATTTTATATCTGGGAGACTGAAACAAAATTGATGCTTTATTTGAATGCATTTGTAGCCTGCAAGCCTGACGAGAGGCATACAACAAAAAAAAATTTAATCACTGTCGTATTTTTGCCTGACTGATCTGTCTGACTTCACTAGAATGACATGATTTGTTTTAAAATGTCATTTTAAAGTGGAAAAATAATCTTTTTTTTTCTGTAGGTTGCTTTGAATGAACCAAGGCTTTGGGGATGAAGTCTACTACTAAATAACAATTATCATGTCTTGTCCAGTGTCTCCTGCATATCCATGCCAAATGTCTCTCTATTGCTGGCACAATATACGAAGCTCTTGGAACTATCACACATCTGTATGCCATAGCCACCTTCCTGCTGATTTTTCGGGGTCTTAGTCTTCTTCTGCAAAAAATTCCCAAATGATCTCATGTCCACCCAGCTTCCAGTTCCATTTCTTAGACTATATTTTTACCTTGCCTCCCCAATCCCAATATTTACTTAACTTTTCCTCACAGAGCTAGTCTGAAGCACTAACGGCTGCTTCCCTGTTGTCTTCTCATTTTATCACTGTATCTTCTGTAGCTGTCCTGCCACAAATTATTTTCTGTCTGCCTTTATTCTGTTGCAGTCCATCGTACCATTAACTCTATTGACACTTTTTTTTTTTTTTCCTTCTAGAAATACCTTTGAGCTTGGCTGGTGTCTGCAAGCCCAGCATCCACAGCAGAGAAATTATTTTTAAATTTTTTCCCCACTAGAGAGAGGCCACTGTTGCTCAGCTTTGTCGTGGCTTGTCTGGCCCATGCAAATGATAAAAACAATGTATGGCCACTGTGCCTTTTTAGCATTTTGAAAGTAATACACAGAAGGCAAACACTAGTGAGACGGTTTTCATGAGAAATCGTGAAAACTCAGGTTTTGCTGGTCATAAAGGCATTTTTAGAGGCTCCACTGGGCCGAAGCGCTGTCTGTCATGTTCTCCCCTGCTCCGAGTTATGTGGCAGTCACTTTTACTGAAAGTCCCTGCACAACAGTCTGCAAATACTTTAAAAAGCCATAAAAGGCCAGGTTGGAAAATGCCAGATATACTTTACTCAGCTTGTTTCTTCTACCTGGTCCAGGCCAGGCTCAGTTCTACCTCCTCCAGACACACAGAGATGGCTGCTATTGAAAGACACACAGAAGCCAGCAGTCTCACAGCATTTCCCTCCCTGGAAACAGGGAGAGCTGCCCAAAGCATGGATCAACAGATGAAGGGGTTGAAGACGCATCTCTCATCATATCTACACCACACAGGAAAACAAAGAACTGCAACAGTTAAGAGGAGAATCATTTGTGTGAGATGTATGAAGTAAATGCTCCCATAAGGAGTCAGATTCTATGCATGTTTCTGCTATAGCATTTATACCAAGACCAAGCAAATCGCTTAAAATCAATTGTTTGCTGAGAATTCACTGAGATCTACAAAGCACCTAAATAGCAGTGATTAAGTGTGTAAAGAACTTGGGGAAAATGTACTTAACTCTGTGTGTCCATTTCCTAGGTAGTCACCTGAAAATTGCTGGATCTAAGTGATGGAAATGCTGAAAACCCACAGACCCAATAGGCAACAACAAAAACATTATCTCGCTTTTATAAACACATGGTGTTTCATATTGGTCGAATAAACAACCAACTGGTGGGCCATTCTTGCCTTTAACCTCTTATCTGAATTCCTAGTCTGCAAAACAGAAACTTTGTCATGACTTTGTCCCCCCCAGGTTAATTTGAAGATAAAATTGACATCTATAAGGCATTCAGACACTGCACTGAGGAGCATCGTGGAACAATCTATCCATGGGATTATTAATAGTTCTTCCATCATTGTACATGTCCTCATTAATAAGTAATCAAGCACTGTTCACCTTTTCTACCAGAACAGAAAGAGGTCCTACAGGAGGTGTGATTAAAGGCTAAATCATAATTCATGCACACAAGAGGACCACATTGAAGCAGTCAGGGCAGTTTCTCCTTCACAGAGAACTGAGAAATTTGGATAAAATTGTAGAGGGAAGAAAAAATCACTTCTAGGAAAACCAGATGTTTTAAACTGCAGCTGTAGAGTTGCTCTAACTTAGGCCTCCATTTTTTCTACTTTCTATATATCTAGATGCCCACAGGGAAGCTGTTGGTAGTTCAGCTTGTTCTGAAGATATAGTGAAACATGTAGAAAATGTAGTAACTTTCTTGCCCTGTAATAGGTTGTGCTAACCAGTCCTTTGGTATCGGGAATTCTTTTAAGGTTAGTGTATAGTGTTGCTGTAAGAAATAAAAAAGATTTTCTATATCTTACCATGTCTTTAAAAATCTGCAAAAGTGTTTATTCTTCAAGAGCATGGAGGTGGAGGGAAGTTATCATGTGGCCAAATGTTCTGAGTAACATGGCTCACTGCTTATGAGTGAGGAAATTTCTGTTAGGCTTCTGTAATTGCATCAGACTTTGACAATGTCAGGATTTATGTTTTACAAATCCAGTAAAATGGCAAAGGGAATGGAGAAAACAAAAATGAGCAACACATTACATCATGGAATGCAGTTTTATGGTGGGTGACTTGGTCATGCAGCTGAGCATATAATTTATAGGGGTACTGGACTAGACTTTCTAAAACTCTCAACTACAAAACATGCCTTGAATAAATCCAGGTGCTTCCTGCAACCTAAACTGTAGTAAAATATTGGATGCAGAGAACTGAGAGTTTGGGGTATTTTTTCCAAATATGGCTTACAAACCAGCACAAGTCCACACACAGCTGTTGAAAGACAGCAACTCAACTCTTCTGTGACTAAAAATGCATCAAGAATGTTCATCAGACATTAAAAGCCCATGAGCTCTCTCCCACTGCTTGTGAGTAAAATATGCCAGCAAAAAAAAAGGTAGGGGATGAACATCTGTAATTAGGATCTGCCTTTCAATGAAAGGAATCCCAGGTGCATGGAAATAGCACTGTGTGATCCAGCCACTGTCAGCAGTGCAGGTGCCTGGACCTGGCACAGTGGGCATGCTGGCTTACACGCTGTACCTGGCCAGGATGTGCCATGGCAATTACACAGGAAGCCCACACACACTCTGCAGAGTACAGTGGTTCTGCTGACAGCAATATTAAAGTTATTGTTTGTTAACATAAAGAGACATTAGTGATGATCTCAGTCCCTTGAGAGGAAGAATACAACAAGGTGGGACACTTCAGCTGCTGCTATCAGGAATTACCCTACTGGACCTGTCTAAACAGGATGAGGAGTTTATGGGACAGACATATTTTCACAGAATCAAAGAATAAGCTAGGTTGGAAGGGATTCACAGGGGATCATCAAGTCCATCTACACAGCACCATCTTCAAGAGTCACACCAAGTGCCTGAGAATATTGTTTAAACCCTTCTTGAGCTCTGCCGGGCTCGGTGTTGTGACCACTGTTCTGGGGAGCCTGTTCCAGTGCCCAACCACCCCCTGGGTGAAANTTTTAAACACATTTTCAAGCACTCAACAAGAGCTTGCATTTTTCTTTAAGAGCCAACCAGCAAACCTGGATGGTACAGTTCTCAAGACTGAGGTCTTTGGAAGAGATAAGATCAAACGAGAGCTGCTCCTATTTCAGGTTTTTAAGGAATAATTTCTGCCCATCCTCCCCAATCCATAGCTTTTATCTACTTACATACTGACTACACACATGAGGAATCTGCAAAGGGCAGATTGAAATTAGATGCCAAACCTGATATGAAGGCACCACACGCATCTGAGGAAGGATGTGTGTAGTAGAATATGCTTAAAGAAGAATTCCATAACATGTGAATTACATAAAGGAGCAATACCTGCCTCTGAAGATTAATAGACTCATAGTCTGTGAGTGACCTCTACTCTCTCAGTGGTGGCTACAATATATTCTTGCCTCTCAGCTGACATGCTCCTTTTTGGAGTGTCAGTTTTCCTGCACATGCTGATTTTCCCACCTCCTAACTAGTTCTGATGGCTTGTCCCTCCTGCTACAGATCACAGTTTGTCATTTTGAAGACCCTTGCTGTGAAGGGTCCTTGGCTAGGAAGGACACCACTGCTATAATGACATTTTGCTCTTTACCATCCTCACCTATAAAACAGAGACAGTTCAGCTCAGTGCTCTGTAGTTCTGTCCATTGGGGTTAAAAAGGCACCTACGGGCATCCAAGATAGCAGATAGGTGCTGTGAATTAATATTTTTAGGTTTCACTTTACATATATATCTACATTCATTCCCTTTGCCACACAAAACAGTTTTGAAGAGGAACTGTTCTTTCCACAAAAGCAGTTTTCATTATTCACCACCTATTTTCCTCCTACTGAGAAGCTGGAAGCTGGTGGAAGTAGACACAATCACAGGTATCTTCCCAGTAAAACATTAAGAACAAGGAGTCAAGAACAGTTCCCAAGAACCCACAGCTCAAACAGCTCAAATTTGTATGCATAAAATCTTCTAAACACTAAAAAGCACTTTTTTTTCTTTTTTTTTTTTAACAGAAGAGAGAGGCCTCTTAGTTGGAGACAATCTTCACAGCGTACAAGTCAACTTCTGTTTCAAAAATGAAAAGCAACACCAACACATTTTTTCGTTGTTCAAATTCTGTCATAGACCCCACAGAAAACAAATCTTCACAGTATCCAGGATCCAAACCTGGAAGAAGCCTTCATTCTCCATTAGCCAGAGAGACCCAACATGGCAGTTTGTGCCTCACCTTTCAAACTCAGCTATTTATCTGTGCTGGCAAAAAAAAAGAAGCTTGAATGCTGTCACCAGCATCGAATAACCCTCTACACCTAACAGTGTTACCATGACAAAAAGAGTACTTATGATTCCTCCTACACAGGAGTAGAGGAAGAAAAACTTGTAAATTGGCAGTGACATCATCTGCTAGAAAGTGATTCACACTTCATGAAACAGCAGGGAAAATGAAATTTACTCCCAACCACCACAAAGCTCTTTCACTGAATCAGTGTGTGGCAGAAACTATAGTAGGAGACATAAATCCTTTCTCTATTTTCGAAAGACAAGGATTGTGTAATGAGCTAGAGTGCATAGAGCAAAATTACCATATACTGTCACTGAAATATATTTCCCCTGTGGTTTTGCCAAAAAAAGGTATGAAGCCAGGATAGAAAATAAAACAGGTGATGCTGGAGGCCGAAAGTGGATTAATACGCATCACCAGCGATATGTGACTGGCTTACAAAGCGGTGCCTTGCATGACTGACAGCACTAGAAGATGAGCTGTTTAATATTCTCTGTGAAGTTGCCCTCTCCTCAGAACACAGCCACACCTGAATACACTGCAACCTCCACATCCCCTGCTCTGCTGATAACATGCTGAGGGAAGTGGAGAAAATCTTAACACGTGGAGGATAACGTTTCCCCACATCTCTCTGAACCCTGCTGGACACTGGCAAAAGGAGAAATGAAATAATTGCCTTGTTTTCCTACAGAATTCCTCGGATGTAGCTGCAACTACTATTTCTATTACAGCAATGCCCATGATGAGCAGATGTTTGCAGACAAATGCGAAGGATCTTGCCTTGCCACAGACTGTGGTTGATGGAATTATGTGACTTCCAGGCAGGTATCATTTTCTGTCCATGGGTCAAAGCTTTGCAATCTCCTAATAAATTAGGCATGAGCACCAAGCAACATGAGAGTTGCTGTTTATGAAGATAAATAAAGTTGCCTCCACTCTTTCAAATTTACCTTCAGCAAGAACTACCACATGCTGTAAAGAGAAATATTTATCAGGCTTTGCAGAGAAGACAAGTCTGAAGCTCTATTTCTGTGTTGAAGAAAAGGAAACAAAAGATTAAAATAGCTGTAAATGAAGTAACCTACATTTTTCCTTTTTCATTTTACCTGCTCTGGTCCAACACAACAGAAGGAGCCCAAACACGGAACAAACTGCTTTGGGCCAAACCTCAGCAATCAGGTTCTGAAGGCTACCATACAAAAGCAACCACAATTTCAGCAAACTATTAACCTGGACATTAGTCAAAAGGTTTCCAGAACTTTGAGAACCAAACTGATTCAAGTAAGTGAGACCTTGAATACAGTTTTGCCACAACAACCATATGAATTTTATTATTTCACCCAATTTTTATGGAAAATCCCAGCTGTACTGACAGCTTTTGTCATGATTCAGTGTCCTTTTTGGAGCACTGTGTTGACAAGCTGGAAACTGGCCACTAGCACAGGAAGAAAATAAATGAAATGTACCTTCCTGTTTCCATCCAATTTTGGAAAAGGCACTTGCATGGTGGAAAGTGGTAAGTCATCCCACACCTGCTACAAATTTCTTTCTTCCATTTTTTAAATAAATTACCAATGTTAATAATGTAAGGCTTATAAAATAATTGCTTCAGTATAACCTCCTACACAATTATAAGCTCCAACAGAAAAATTAAATGAAAGCACTATATAAAACACACATTTGTGTAAAAGATGCCTAGGAAATATAGAAATTAATCTGAGCTTCTTATGATCTTAAACCAAGCTGTGGCTCTCTTGATGCTGGAAGTAGAAAAGGAGTTATGTGAGTATGACTCTTCTCTTGGACTGGTCAATCCTTGCAGAAAGGGTTCTCTGTTCATACAACACTTTTCTGGGATATAAATTTCTTCTGTGAGATATAAACTTTCATTTGTTCAAGGATCATTACCCAGCATCTGACCGGTGCATTGTACTTCTGCAGGCCTTACTATGCTTAGACAAGAATCCCTTTATTTCAATAATAGTTGTATTATGAGTAAAAGCTTATGCTTGTTTACACAGTTTTAGAAGTTACTGTATTAGATATTCTCTGCCATTTCATAACATTTTTTCAATAGTATTAAAAAACCAACCTAATAAATAATTATGAAACAGTTCCATAATCCTTATTTTACTATTATACAGCTGTTAAAGTGGAGTCTCACAGATCAATAAATGGATAAAAGGAGAGGCAAACCAATTACTCCCTCTTCTGAAAAACAGCTTCTCCCTCCACATACCTCTCCCTCCTGTCTGAGAGTGAAATGGAAGTATTTGCTCTGTGTCACACTGCTACTTCTCTTTGGTGACCCAGCAGTGGAAGGATCACCAGTGGCATTGTTGCCACTTTTACTGATACTATCAAAGTGCAGTAAACCACTAACCCTGGTTTTAGTAAAAGTCAGATTTGTTGGGTTTTTTTCTTTTTCCTTTTTTTTTTTAAACACCTTTTACACCTCAGTATCAAAACCCACAGGAATGAAAATCTATGCTGGAATACCTAAGTGCACAGCAAGGCAGTCCAAATTAAGTAATACTTTCCTATGGCTTGGAAAACACAACATACATATCACTCTAATATCTTGCACTAATGAATACTTAAATCTAAACTTCAATGTCAAGGTCAGCTTTTTTTGGAAATGTCAGGACCTACAAGGAAATAACATAGCTGGAGGCAGAGGAATGTTTATCTAGAGATGCAAGAGGATGGCAAGTTATCTTTTAAACAAAGGGTTTATTTCAGGATTCTGGCTCAGTTCAAATTGTCACTAACATAGATATAATTAATAATAATTATATTAATTATTATATTGTTATATGAATTATATAATAACAACAACAACAACAACAACAACATCTTTTAAAAATCAGGCTGATCCTTCAAAGGATAGTTTAATAAACCTGTACAGCTTTCTTCTTTGCTGGTTGACCACAGTGATCTAACACAGTCCTGACACTCCTGACCAGAAGTCCTCAGGGAACTGGGGGAGACCCACAGGACAGGATGTGGATGTCCAAGGGAAATTTGCACAGCTGTAATATTTCTATTATCCACTTGGCACACAGTTGCAGCTCACCACATTGGCAAAGCTCTTGCACAGAAGATTTACATTGTCTCCTAAACAAGACGGATAAAATTTCCTTGTCACAACGTGGCTACCTTAATTTTTTACTAAAGGGTGGCTTTAACATCTACAGGATATTTTGCTGGAAAAGAAGATGTAAGTGCACTTTTTTTTTCCTCTAAGGAGCAAAATGTTTCACTGAGTCCATTCCAAACTTTAAGAAATTACAGCCCCTTTGATCTCGTGTGCTTTTAACTGTTGTTTCCCTTACACTCTGTAGGAGTGACACATTAAAATGATAACAGCTGCAACCACTGGTTATCAACAAATCACTCTCTAGGAGAAACTGTCTTTTAAAAGCAGCCATACCAATCAGCCTGGGGTGACACTTACAAGCAGACTGATCAAAAGAAAAATGTACAGGATCCAGTGCAGCAGATATCAAAGCAAAAGAAAAAGTTGTCTTTTTGCAAGGAGGAGGATTTACATGGTTTCCCAGCACTCTCCTTGGCAACAGACACCTGGAGACTCCTATCAATAACATGTCCCAAAGAAGGAGGAAACATCTTGGCCAATATAACATTTTCCTCTGACAGTGGTAATACATCATTTTATTTGCTATGGCAACTGTTCCTGCAGCACTTATGTCACAGGGAACAGACGTAAGACAGTTCACCTCTTTCAAAAATTTTCAAGCACAAGAGACAAATTAGTTCCAAAACAAACTAGTGTAAACAAACTGGAAAAACCCAACATGCAGTTTTGGCAAAAAAAATCTAAAATGAGTATTTTTTCTTTTTTTTTCTTTTTTTAAATATGCAAAATATTTCAGTGTCTCTTTATTTTCTATTCAGCTTCTTATTCACATAAAAAAATGAGTGGGTAGATTCAGTATGTTCTTTGACAGCTTATTCTGCTCCCAATCTGCACACATCTCCTGTCCATCTTTTAGAAAGATGGATGAGACAAGAAAAACAAAAAATAAGACAAAAAAAATTCAGATTTGCAAATGTCTCCTTCCTATTTCAGCACTTCTTAAGACCTATTAACCAATTCCCTTTCCTAGTGGTATGAAAACCCCTCTTATCTGCTAAAGATGCACTTCCACTACCAGTGCCGTCCTTCCATCCTTAGGACAGGACCTTCCTTGGATTGGCAGTGGCAGGGATCATTCTTCTGGAAAGGATCACCTAACTCAGCAGCAGAACAGCTAGCTCCAGCCTCTGCTGTCAGAAGCCACTCCACAATTATGATCTACTTTTAACATAATTACCTTGATAAGCTACATATTCATCTTTGGGAGGATTAACACTGATGATTTCTTAATCCTTCTGTTTCTTATTTCAAAACAGGAGTTGCCATCCCATGTATTTACTTATTTTCTGGTATTTCAAATGGCTTCTCTAAAGTTACTGTATGCTAGAATCCCTAACAGGATTTCTCTGCAAAATAAAAGCTCTTTATGTGCACAAATGACTCAATGTAAAATATACATCAATACATGATTTTTAAAACACTAAGGAAGGCTTACAGGTTTTATAGGAAACAGTAAACATGGCTATGCCATGCTGGTATCTTTTTTATGGGCCTTTTTATGAACACTCAAAAAAAACCATCTCAAAAACTCAAATCAAAACAAACCCCCTACACAAATTCATATATATTTGCTCTTTGCCTTGTAAAAGGTCTTCCCCTATCCTATCTCTCCTTGCTCCTAAACAGCAGCCAGTAAAATATAGGTTCTTCACTGATTTGCGGGAGCTATTTTTCCCAGCTGGGTCCTTAAGCTGCACACTGCACCCTGTAAAAAATATTTAGTCTGATTTACAAAATCTATTTCTCTCCTTGGGCCTTTAAGCTGCTGTTGCAAAAGTGATAAAGGTGTTCTCATTCAGACTTTTATTGTTCCTGGGCCCCTTGCCACCTGTTTTTATTTTCTCCCTCTTCCACTTTCTTCCTAGCTTTTTTTGCTCAGGCACCACACTTGTCCATCAGAGCTGATTCTGAGCAACAGAATCAAACAAGCTCATTTCTGATTAAAAGTGTCAATTGTTACAACTGTGAATGAAAGTGTTGTCCTAGAGACTAAAATCTCAGTACTATCAAATCTAAGTATATTTAAATATAATCCAATTTTGCTTTGTGCACCAGCCAAACTTCTCTTCTGAAGCCATCATTGCTCTTCGATGGTCTGATCTTTGAGTTGTCCCCTTTGTCACTTGTTCCACTGCATCTCCAGCCTGGTGAGAAGGGCAAACATGCCAGCACCCCAGCAGAGCACTCCAGTTCCTAAGGAAAGAAATGCAAGCAGCTTCTTTGCTTCAGTCACAGTCTGATTCAGAAAAGAAAAACAACAAAAAGAAAAGATGCCTTTTCACAAGAAGGCTTAGATTAAAAAGATTATAACTGCCTGTAAAAACTACAGGCTCCATGAAGCATCCTTGCCCTACCAACCTACTAAAAGCATTTTGAATTTGTGCATGTGATGTTAATTATGCTTGTGGGTGTGTGCATAAAATTCGTGTGTATCACCGAGTATGTAATGCAAAAGCAGAAATAGAGATAAAAAAGGTTAAAAAATCAAAAAGCTAACACTAGACAATTAGTTGTTTGTTCACGTGTTTCAACTAAAGGTTTATTCAAAGCACACTCCATCTTTTGTCTGATAGATCTACCTCCACTGTAACCTCAGATAAGATAATAAATGTGACTTGATATAAGGATCTTTTTTCTTAATGTCTGTCCTCATTAATATATTCTATTTCAAAGGAATGAAGTAGTTCATACAGAGTTCAAATGAATATGGTTTGATTTTGCAAAAAGTATCCTTCTTTTGAGTGTTGCCACTTCATCACTGCAGCGTGAATTAAACATGAATTCATGATAAAATCATCAAAATGCAAAAACAAAGTGACAGTAGAGGGATCAAAGGCACCTTCTTAGTTGCCAGAGAAATCAAAACAGCAAATGAATTTGAAATACACAGTGCTCGCACAATCTCATAGGACAAGTGCACATGAAGTGTGCGAAGAAACTCTTCAACTTTGTGTTCCAGCAGCAGAACTGAAATGAACAGAGGATGAATTCATTATTATTATTACACTCAGATGGGGTAACAGTCATCAGATTAGCTGTTGGCATTTCTGAAAGGCGCTCTGACAGGTCACTGAGAGTCTCTCACCGTCACTGTGCAAGTCGAGTGGGCACAAGAAATTCACATCCAACTTTTTCAGAGTGCTCTTAATCAGAAACACACCAATTGCATCAGCTTTGAGAGCACAGAAGAAACTGTATTAAAGGGTTCAGGTTCACAGGCTGAGCATTCAAAATGAGTAAGAAATGCAGCTTTCCAGGCTGGGCATTCAGAAGCAATACTGCACAAAAAATACGTGGTGTAGGACTGAATTTTTCTCAAGAGGTCTCACTTTCCCCATGCTGCTCTGTGCTGTCTTCAGCTAGGGCACAGAGGCTCTGGAGATGTCATCTGTAATATTATTTTATCTAATATGGAAGCTGTCCAGTCCACTTACTCATTTCACAAAGACGACAGACAAAATAGCATATGGTAATGATTTGCAGTCACAGCTGCCCTTGCTGGGATTTGAAAGGGGAAAGACTCCATATCCATTACTGCCTCCCTGAAAACCTCGTCCTCCGGGGTATAGGAATTGTCTCTTTTGTTAGTTATTATAATTCTCTGATTAATAATGATAGTGTTGATTCAAATATGGGCAAGAGAAGCAGCAAAGTGCTATCAGATCAGCGCTGAATACAAGGCAACTGGAGGTGCAGTGCTGCTCTGGAGAGACCCAAGTCCCATTCCCTGCCATGAGCCACACATCCCACCACCAGAGCCACTCTGCAGATTTTATTAAGGTGGCTGCTGAGGTCGCTGGTGAGGGCAGAAAGAGGGACATGTCCCCCTCCTCCCCTCCCAGGGGCAGCCTTGGCTGTCAAGACAGGGCTCAATTTCTCCCCCAGGTGCAGCCCCCATATCCCAGGAAAACCTCTTCCCAGTACTATGCTCCTGGGCTGCTGGACCTGGAGTACACCAAGTAATGAGGAGAAAGTTAGAAAGACTTTGCACACCCTGTTCTCCCCTAACTATCTGTCATGGGTCCAAATAACATACTATAAATGGTTGAACCATGAATGCTATTTATTTTAATGCATGAAGGAAGGATGACATGCTAATGCCTTTCAGATGATGTTTCAAGGAAGAGAAGAACCTAAGGCAAGCATTTCTAAAGTTCACCTTAATGAAGACTGTGTAATACCCTTGAAGGATTAAGCAGTCCTGGCCTTGGCATATTCATCATTCTGCTCTTGTCACAGCACTTGATTGAATGTTTTTTCAGGAGGTAGAGATTAAATTGAACCAGAACTAATTGAAGGTATATTTAATAAAAGCATCATCATTGTAATGAGTATACAACTGCTACACTAATGCTGAATAATGTTTAAGCTACTGAACAAGTCCATATTGTTTCACCTAATAGGATTCACTGATTACCAAATAATTAATTCTACCCTAATTTTGCAACACCATGTGAAAATGTGAAACCCACTCATAAATTAATTAATTCTCAAGTCAATAAAAAAGACAAGTGTCTGGGACTTACAACTGCTTCTTCTGAAATCAATCAAGGTATTATCACTTCCTTGAGTCATACAGGATTGGTTTTGGTGCTTTGAGCACTTAGTGTAGTTATTACATTGTAATCATGTGTAATACAAGTCTGGCAGACATGGATGAACACTGAGCAGCCAAAGCTGCTCTGAACCTTTTATTTGTCTTCAATTACACTGATGTCCCTTTCCACAGCTTCAAAACCCTTGCTTGCATTCTTACCTTTTTTCCCACCCTGCCACATGCTCTCCATGTAGGTGTCCTGCCCATCTGGTCAGGACATTGAATTTGAAGATTATATTATGATTCTTACTTCCCATATTCTAGTTCAGCTGCACAAGTTATTGGCACACTGGTTGTGAACGCTGCTTACGGAGACAGGAAAACAAATAGCATAACAGAATCAGCTTTTAAAAATCAAGTATTCTTGAAAACAACAACAAGCAAACAAACAAACAACCCCACAAACAAACAAAGGAAATTAATAAAAAAATAATCTACAGCCACAAGTCACAGTATACATCCTCATTCCTGGAAATAAATTTGTTTTGTGCAGTCAGGGCTTGAATTACCATATGCTAGATGCAATTTTAATTTCCTCTTCCATCCTTTTTACTCTGAGGAACAGCAACAACTATTGGGCCCTATCATGCAGACCTGGCAAGTAAACCACAGAGATTTCTGCAGTCTTTCCAAAACCAACCCAACTAATAAATGCATGAGAAAATCAGGAAAGCAACATTATTCTTTAAATGGTACAGGGTAAAAACTTTTAGCTTTCCCACTTAGGCAAAGACATTCTCTGATTTCCTTTGTTCTTGAGGATATGGAAAGGAACTGGCACCAGTCTTGACCTCAGCATTTGCAATCAATAACTGGGCTTCTTCCATCACCTCACAACATCTCCATCTCTGCTATTTCCCATTTATGCTTATGGGTTTCAAACAGCTTAGTCAAATACCTTTGTAAGATATTTGACAGTATTTACTTACTTTACATTAAGTAAATACTCAGCAGGTTTCAAAAGTGATATGAAAACACCATTTCAGGGGCCAGCCAAGAGCTTCAATATGATAAAGGGTGTTGCCAAATGATGCTGCCTTCATTTAATTTCTCTAACCGTGTAAACCAAAAAAGCTTTCAATACACCATTTAAACAAGCACTGGAGTTCCTCATTCAATCTCACAACTCCTGTAAAAACTCATTTTAGGGCCCCCAGCATTTAAAAAAATTAATATAGGAAAATATTTGCTGGTGCTTTTTATTTCTCCCTCCACAGCTTTTAAAAGAAATTCCAGAAAACTTTCAAGTTGTCTTGGAAATATTATGGATATCAGAGCAACTTTAGAATCCTGCAAATTTCTGTCCTTCTGCCCTTCAATGCACGCAAAAAGCCATTCAGCTCCCTTCTACAAGGCTGACTTGCCTTAATTAAAGTAAGGAACAGAAACCTGAGAAGTTAAATCCTGGTAAAAATGCCAGAGCCAAGGGAATGCAGTAATCAGAGCTACATGAGTTAGACAACAGTTTCAACATCATGTCTGAACACTGTACAAACAACACAAGTACTTGTAAACTATATTAAAAAAAAAAACAAAAAAACAAAAAACACTAAGCCCCAGAAAAGTCTGCTATGCCAAGCTTTATTCAAGTGCATCTTAAAAGACAAGTGAGGGAAGAGGATGTAGAAAAACTACTCAGCTTTCTGGATGTCTCTCTCCTTCTGGTAGCTTGACACTTCTTTCTCATTTCTAACATCACATCAGTCATAAATCAAAACCAGAAAAGCAGTGTAATAGGTGGCAAAAACATCTAGAAGGTGAGATAACACCAAAGGAGTGGAGCTGGCTATGGCAAATAGCCGTTAAATTGGCAAAAGGAAGTGAAAATGGAAATAATCAACTCCAACCTGGCCCAGAGAGCAGACAGAGAGCAAAGGCACTTCCAGCCTCTTTGACTGCCCTGTTCTGCACTGACACCACAAAAAAGGAGGACGAAAAGACATCAGATTAATTGTTTCCCTTTTTTCTTTTAAACAAGAATCTTTGTCAATTCACTTGATTCCTCTCTGTTTTACTGGCCATAGAAATTTTGAAACAATATCTCTGCAAAGTCCAGTAAATACTTAGAGAAGGGGGAAATGAAAAAATCATCATGGATTTCTTGTTGGGGTCCCAAAAGAGGTTTCAATTGTCTTGGGTTTTGCAGGCATTTTCCCAAGACAAATGTGCCCTAAAACATTTATAATCCAAATACCTGGAATATAAAGATTGCTACACCCACCCTGAAGTGGGGTAATACAGTAGTTAACTGGAGTCTCAGCAGCAGAGAAGAAGTGGAACAGAGATTCCTGCCTCCATTAGACCATCCTTCCTCACAAAATTGTTCTTAATTCCATTATTTCCCTTTTTTTCTTCTGTTCCTTCCATACTCTTAATTGTACTAATAAATAGTAGGAGATAAGTGTATTAATTTACAGTTTAATTAAATGTTTAAATGTATCTGCAAAGAAATTGTCCTACAAGGCAAATACTTATAATTATCCTGCAGAAGAGAGTGGATTCATGCTACCAAACAGAATTTTTCTCTTCTGACCCAACTTATTTCCTAAACTGCTGTTTTATTTCCTCTCAGCCCATGAGATATAGAGTAGGGGTTTACAATGGCTAATGAACATAATATATGGAGTGCAATTCTGTACAAGGGGAGCAAAGTGAAATATCTAATACACAGGTCAGGTACATGTAAAATGGAGTCCAGACTCTTCATCATTGTATCCATAATTCAGTTTAGTCCCTCCAGAGTTGCTCTGAAGCCTGAGGAAATCACAGTCATAAAATATTTATTGTTATACAGAGGTACCAAAAAGGTCAGAGGTGTGTGTTTGGTTTAGCAGCCTTCATAATTAATACTGGGTTTTTTTGGATAACTCCCCTCTAACTTTGTGTTTGTTGAGGAAAAATGAGTCGTTGCATTTCCCATAACAGCTGTGTTCAAATTAATTGCAGCCCTCTGTTTTTCACCTCTTCTCTCACATCTCCTCACCTGCAGAAGTGCACACACACACTTGCTCTCCCTCAAGCATGCAGAAGGTTGGAATTATTTTGGGCAGAGAACAAGTTCCCCTTTTTGAGTTAAACCACACCTGTGGAGTTTCCTCTTAATGATGTCTGGTAAATGAGGTCCTATACAAAGTCAGGAGCCACCACATCTATTTTAATGAATTGCACAGGAAGAAGTCTACCTGTGCTTAAAGGGAGCAACATTCACTCCATACCAATTAGGTTACATATATTGGGCAGTATATCATGCCCATGCTGATAGAAATTAGAAAAGCATCATTAATTACACAATATTCAGAGCTATAATGGCTAATACAGTATAAATAATTAAAGTAGGGAAGTAGCTGTGCTTTGTTTTAATTATCAAACCACTGGAATCATGCTGATTTACATGAAGTAGTTCTCAACTAATTCTTTCCTGAAAAAGAGAAAAAATATCTTTGCAAATGTTAAAGAGTTCAGCACACTTCAGACTAGAGCTGATGAATTCTCATGCCAAAATTTGCATGTTAAGAAGACACAAAAGCAAGGACTGTGTCCTTAGTCTGATGATGTGAAGGCACAAGCAAATGCATTTGGTGGCATCCTTTTGATTCATTAGCAACCAATGTTGGGAACAGCCTCCACGAGACCTTCGGCACAGAACATTTCACCTCCATGACTCTGAAGTTTGGCAAAGGTTAAACAAGAAAGAGATTTATATCCTCTGCCATGTAAATTTAGTGACAGATGCTTCTCCCACACCACTAAAACAGAAAAAAAACTTTACATTGTTTATACTAAGTGAAAGAAAATAAGACCTTCCACACGAAGTTTGTCAACTTTAACTTATAAAATTTCTTTTTTTCTCTCTGTCGTATGTGTCCTGCTGAATTATCCTTAGGAAATAGCATCTCACCAAATTTTCCTCCCAAAAGCATATTGTAAATTAAAATCATGTGAGGGTTGGCAGAACAAATTATCTTACTTTGTTAGTTTATCCATCTTACTGGCTCTATTTTGAAAACTAATTACTACAGCAAATTATGATTCAATACACAGATATACAATGTATGCAGCAATTTATTTTTTCTCTCCCACTAAAATATTTTTCTGTAATACAATGTTTGCACTGGTTTGTAATCATTTTAAATAATCAAGGTAAAAATACCCTACTAGCTGAAGCAATCTAGAAAACATGATTTAGGACTCTATGTGTTGTTTAGATTGTTTCTGTAGAGAAATAGATTTTTTTTTCCTTTTAAATCTACTTTAAAAAGATTACTTCTTATTTGTAATTGTCCTTCAGTATGCTAAAAAAATTTAAAAAAAGAAAGCAGCATATAAACTACCACTATAAGGCAAAATAGGAAACAGAAAACAATGCAAACACCATTGTGAAAATTTTTTCATGAAAAATACTTGGAAATGGAGAACAGCTTTGTGAAATTCTGTGAGCTTTTTACATTTTTAGTAAAGTTAAAAACATTCACTTACCAGAAATCAATAGAAATACATATATACAGAATAACGTGTAACAAAGCTGCAGCATTGATTGCATTAGTAACTACAGACATCTAAAGATTTCTGTATAAAAAGACTTCTTTCTCAGTTTTGTGTAGAACACAAAGCTGATTTGTGTCATCCACCTTCCTTCATTTCACAGATGAAAGTTTAATATTTTTTCATACCTTTGTTTGGTTAAGATGCTCCTCTAAGTTCTACCGTTATACAATGACGAGTGAAAATGCATTTATCACCTAGAACACAAAGCTTTGTTAATTTCATTTTTCTTTTGAACTTTTATGAATTTCTACACACTAAGCTAAACTATACTTTTAAATGAATTAAGGATCTGATTATCAGTAAGATGTAACAATATTTTGGATACAGTATATCATTATCCTATTTCTATGTATGCAGAAATTCAGATGCAGATTTGCATATATTCCTATGTGTAGTTGCATGCACATTCCAAAACAACCAATGGAACCCCTTGTACATGTCAATTCAAACCTGTTTAGATAATCACTAAAACCTAGGGATCAGATATTTTGTGTTATTTCTCCAGTGCACCCAGGATGGACTTGATGACTCCAACTCTAGAGTGAAACTTCTGTTTCTCCTTCAATTTCTTCCCTTTTACTTTCCATCTCAGCTGAAGTAAGTTATTTCTATATTTACACAGAGATGTATCACTGAACACAAACTTTAGGTGTGGAAAATTCTATGGCTTTCAATTTTTTTTTTCTTTTAAAAAGCATTTGTTCATTTAAACCAAAACCAGCTGTTCTCTTTTCTGGGTCATCTTCAAATTGCACTGTATTTGATTTATTTTTCTTTGAGGTGCGCTTCCTAGCCTAATTTCTCCTTTATATTTTCAAAGTTCCTGCCTCTGTGACTCCAGTCTAAATCAATATCTAAACCCTATGGAATTAAGTGCTTTTGCAAATGTAACCTTTTGTGACAGAGTATCTGCGTGTGTTCTGAAGAAGATTCTGCAAAAATAAAACGATCTTTGCAAAATCTGCAGTCGGATCCTTCTCACCTCCCTTCAGTCACTTAACTGGCACCGCGGGTTTCTGTGCATGATCTACACCACCTTGAGTCACAGATGTCACAGACAGCAAGGCAGTAATTGAGGCACTGTGGCTCCAGCTAGCAGGGAACAGCCAAGGTCTTCTCCAAGAACTCCTGGAATCCTCATGACTTGGGTGCAGGAGGCATCCCACGAGATGAAACAGCTGCCCACAATGCAAAGGCTCCTTTAATCCTGTTAATGCACACAACCCAGAGGTGTTCCTGTCACCTGGTTTTAGAGACAAATACATGGCTTTTCTGTGTCTGTCACCCCATAGTCCCAAAAATAAAAAGCAGTTGAAACCATCCTGTGTAGAGCATTTTAAGTCTATTTTTTTTTGGTAGAAGCAGGTGAAATGAGCTCTTAAGTTGGAAGATGTAATTGATAGTAAAGGCCCTACTCCCCACAAGTCTCTACCCTACCCATAATGATCCTTACTGAAACAATGCCTAACTAGAGATAGAGCAAGGAGCTAATATTGAGTATTGGCAAAATATTTCCTTAGAGAGTCACTTGTTACTTTTCAAAAAAAAGTCATTGCCAAAAAGAAGCCTGTGGAAGTGAGGTCAGCATCCTTTCTGATCCGCCTGCTGGAGGGAGGCATTTGGGAGCAGCCCGTGTTTCGTTCCAGCACGCTGGGTGCCAGACACAACAGCAGCCCTTCCAGAAGGACGAGGCACTTCCATCCAAAAAGCACGAGAGACAGCCACACCCTGCCCACACAGAGCCTGTGGCAGCTCCCCTGAAACACGGCTCTTTCCCTGCCAGCGCCCTCGGCCCTGCCCCCACAGTCTGATGGAAAAGGAGAACGCGCACCTGGTGCTCAAGCCTGGAAGTCTGTCGCCTTGTCTGACCTCCAGATGGGTGACACTCCTTCTCTAGCCTGGAAGAGAAGGAAAACATTCATAAGATCTGCCTGTGATTTTAGAAACACTTCTTGCCAAAGCACAGCAGCCGTGGCATGAGCGTGGTCACCTCCTGTGGCAGCCGAAAACAGGGGAAAAGTGGGGACCTGTCTCATTGCTTCCAGAAAGAGTGAACTTTTTCTCCTGACAGCCAGCTCCTGCATTCAGCTGGCAAGTAGGCAAGGCAAGCTTTCGTGATCACTTCTTCCAGCAAAGCAAGGAGAAGGAACAAGCTATTTCCTTCCCCCAGGAGGTCCATTGCCATCCCTTAGTGGGGAGTAACAGGAGAGAAGGGGGAGGGGAGAGTAGGTAAACATCCCTTTCAACTCAGCATATCCTGTGATCTTCTTTCTTTCCTCTCTCACAAAGTGCAGATCATCACTGACAAATAAACAGTTACAGTGAATGAAACAAAAACCAAACAAAACATTGTCTTTTTTTCTTGATTACATTTTAGATTTCACTGCTGTTTGGGCTTCCAAAAGAGCAGCTACGTTCCTCTGGGGCACAGAGAAGATTCAAGCCTGCTTCAGACCAATACTCGCAGCCACCTTTAACCCAATGAGGCAACAGTTGTTTTCAGATGTACAAATGAGTTTAATAAGGGTCCCAGCAAGACTGTGAAATCATGGTTGACTTGTCACACCTCCAGCCCCACAGGCTACGTTCAGTTATTGATCTGTTTATTGCTTCCGCTGAGCAAACACTGTCAATCCACCTCTGCCAGAACCTAGCCTGCAGCATGCAGCAGGCACTGTTATTACTATTTAAGTGATAAATGAGACATGCATTTCATTCAGCATGTTTGTGAAGCAGAAAATATTTACTTTTCTAAAAGCACAAATACGTAGGAAAGTCAGCAAGTTGCTTCCTTTTTCGTTTCTTGCTGCAAGCAGTAATCATATTTACTGAGCTCCAGGTGGAATTCCCCATATGAAACAAAATGTTGCTATTAAACTTTGGTGTGTTGGTCGAGCATCTTTGGAATAAATATTACAGAATTTAAAAATAAATAAATAAAATAAAGAAGGGAAGTAAGGACTCATTCCAAGACTCACTAAATTCTGTGACTGTCTTACTATGGACTTCAGTGAATAGTTTTTATACAAAAGCTTGGAACATTCAGCCCAGTTTTGGAGTTCACCTGTTGCTTGGCAGTTCCTTCCTCACACATAGGGGCATTGCAAATTATATTCCTCTCCCTTGTGCCTGGAGAGGAAGAGACTTACTCCTGCCTGGGGATGTCAGATGATCCCTAACCCTCTTGGGGAAAGACATTGCAGGCTTCAGAAGAGCTGGCATGCTGTCTGCTTGGCTCATCCTGTAATTCTTTTCAAAACCTTTGTGGTGAACACCTCAGTCCTCCAGGACTCAAAGCAGTGAACCCCTGGCTGGCACACAGGGTTGACACCTCCGTGAGACATCCACGTGCCCAAAGCTGAATGCATTATGGACCTTGCTGAAGTCACCTCGTTGTGAGGGATGCATGGGGGGGTGTATTTATTGTTGTTTCTCCAGTGGCCCAGCAGATCCTGCACATTCAGTGCAGGTTCATGACCTTATTGAAGGTTTTTAATAGCATTTGGTTATTTCATCTGTCTTGAAGCAGATGGAAGAGGCGACAAAGCCTGATGGCATCCAAGGAAAGTTCTGACTCATGATTACAGTCACAGCACATTTACATTCAACCTCTACTTTCTTGCTCTAAATTACTCTGAAAAATGTGGAGAGGATCCAGAGCAACAGCAAAACCCCTCAGTGGCATTTCCAAAGGGGATAAAGATGAAAGAAGAGCCTGTATTTCTTCCTGATTGTAACATTCTTCCTTGTTCACTAAAGATTCTCTGCCCAGCAAAAAAGGAATCATTGTACAAGTTAATAATGCAAAAATGCCTGTTTTCTTTTGCATCCTTTGGCCTCCTAAAACACTACCACCTGTACCGTGCAGTTTTTCCTTTCTTGAGGACACAAGAGCACATTAAAGCCCTTATGTCAACGAGGACTACATCCTGCAACAAGGCAAGAGCTTGTGATTCTGCCCAGTGCCAGGCTTGATGTGTTGGAGAGAAGGGGCTCAGAGCTGGGCTCTGGAGCAGGAGAATTTCTCCACAGGAGGAAGAGAAGTTGGGATCTGACCTTTCTGCCACAGTGCTTTCAAGAGCCTCCTTCACACACTGAGGAACAGCTTATTGCTGGGTATTAGCCAGGATCACCAAGGTCAAATATACTTGATCAGGGATTTAGAAATTCTGCTAGTTGCACCAGCTGGACAATTTATTCCATACCTGTTCATTTGCTCCTATCCCATGACTGACTGGTGCTCCCTTCACATTTTATACTGAAGCTGTATAACAGGCTCAGTTTCCCCATCCCCTGGGTACTCTTCCTGCTCCTGATAAAACATGATAAACATTCTCTTACCTAACCTTGAGTTGACAAGGCCTTTAAAGCTTGTAATATATCATTCTTCCTGGAACTGAAAATGTGGAGAGAACTCACCTGCTTAAGCAAACAATCTAAAAACAAATTCAATCTGCAAATGTGTCTTCCCCTACTTAAAATTTATTTACTACAATTATTGACAAGGCTGTTACACAACACATGTTATCTTACTACATAAATCCAGAAACTATGAAGATTCAATGTTAAACATTATTAACATTCAATATGCCCTGGATGTATCCTACCTAATAGAAAATCAGATTCATCATGGCACTATTTTTTTTTCCCCTTTGAGGAGTCCTAGACTAGTTTGTTTGGTTTTTGTTTTTTGGTTTTTTTTTTAATACAAGATAGAAATCCCAAAGACTTCTGCTTCAAATTGTAAGAGAACAAGAAAGGCTACACTGTATCTGCCCTCCAGCACCTCTGTTACCTCCAGCAAACCTTTACAGGGAGGAAAAAGCAGGTGGGGAAACTGCCTGGAGACAATTCCAGCACAAAGGAAGGAGCCTCTCAGATGCAAGGAAGTGGCTATTTGCTGGGAGAAGCTGTCATGAGCAAAACAACTATGTGAGTGGGAAAGTCTATTAGATTTGAGAAAGGAAATGAACACATCAGTTTGGGAATGATTACCTTCAGGGATGGACTGGAGCAACTGAGGGTAAAGGCTGGATCCAGACTTTGCACTTTCAAGGTTCATTTCTTATACTCTCTGAATAGGTTGGTCCACAGATCTGCTAAAATGTGTTTCTGTCCTAAAATGTTCTGGACACACTGAAGCAAAGCAGCACCATGCACTGCAGTAACAAGGATATCTCTTTCTCACACACACAATTCACTGCTAGGGATTTCACACAGCACACTCTTAAAATTATATGTCATCTGTGATCTATTAAGCTTCCTATCTACAGCAAGCTAATGAGATTTTCTGAAAAGTTACCAGTTACCAGCTACAACCAGAACTATGGTCAGACAGGATTACACCCTAAATTGCATTCACATTTATAGCACAACATGAACAAGTTGCTGAGACATAGTGGTATCATGCCCAGATTATATCATTTTCTAAGACAAAATCAGGGAAGGAATTATCCCTTTCCCACAGATGCAAAAGGAAAACAAATTAAGGGGGAAAAAATAGGATTAATCTCAGGAAGTTTGCAATATGGAGGACAAGAAAATCTCCTGGTTTGCAAAAGGAATGGGATATGTGTCAGTCAGTGGCCATGAAAAGATCCAAATTAGACCTGAAAACTGGGAGATTTGCACCAGGGAAAACAAAAAACAGGGAAATAGAGCAGGCAAGCCACAGACACCCTACCAGCATCTGAAAGCAAGATGTGCATCTAATGAGGCTGGAGAAAATGCCCTTTTGTCTGCCAAGTGCATGGACACAGCAGCAAGAAACAAACTGAAGAAAACTCCCATTAATTTTCCTGTGCTCCAAGGAAGGCTTGCAGCTCCACAGCTGGGTGTTGGTGCGTGGTGTACGGGAACAACAGAGGAAGTGCAAGACAAAATGCCAGCTAAAGCCAGGAGCTGGAGGGCTAGAAACAAAAATTGCTGCAGAGAGAGGCATACACCATGGGCAGGTTTGCCTGTGGAGTGGGCATGGAGCTCTACAGGAAGGGGATGCTAGCACAAGCCAAAGCCAGCACTCTCTTCTGAGACCACACATCCTTCTGTCACCAGCACCAGACAGAAGGACAGCACTCAGAGACGGGAGTCACCAAGCCCAGGTACTGAGCAATACTTAATCCTATTTTCAGGGCAGGAAAACCAACCCATGAAATTAGTCATTTTTTCTTCAATTTCTTTTAATTGTTTCATTCTGATAGTCTGAGGAGCTGGCAGTGCAGGAACCTGGTCATCAGGTTAAAATAGGTATTTGAGTCAAATTGCTGGCAGCAGAAGTGACTTTTTCGCTCTCAATAGAAAATAACTACTTCTGATGTTGTTTTGGTTCCACTTATCAAAGATGTAGATTGCATCTGTTCTGCATAGCAAGCTCAGTTATCAATATTTCAGATACATCTCTGTGGGGTATCAAGTAATACTTTGATGCTAAAGTAATTTAAAAATCTACTGTTCAATTTTATTCTTCCATTATGAATGATATTATCTTTTAATTATGCATCCACCCAGTCACCAGGTCCAGCACTTTCTCATTTCCATTTGCAAAAAAAAAAATAATAATAATAATTAAAATGTCTTTTTTTGGGTATGGAGACTCCCCAGTAGTCCACTGTCAGGCTTTGCCTGGAAACTTCCACAGTTTTGCTCAAATGCAACCTTTCTGCTTCACTTCTTGATTTACACTGACAAATTTTCTTTTTTATCCTTCTGTGTAGTGTGAGCCTCTGAAATGTTTTATGTCCCCATAATAATGAAGCAGAAGTTGGTCTTCTCTGGTTTACATTCGGGGAAAAGGCAGCAAGAAATCTTTACCTCTCCAGCACATGGCATGTAAAAAGCATAGGAAGATTTGCAGCCTTCTTGATGTTTCCTGAATCCCCACTTCTTTGGAAGGATGGACAGGGAAACAGCAGATGAATACAGTCTGGAACAGACTGAGGCTTCTCTTGCCTGCTTGGTCTATTGCCTCTGGAGGAACTAGATGGTCACAGGCCAGCCTGGCGTCTGCTGATGCCTCCCAGGAGATGAATATTGTTGAGAAAAGAGCACAGATCTTCAAAATTTATAACTCAGTTCATCCACTTCTACTATTCATCAGGATATTGTAATATTTTATGTGTTACCATGTTCCTAGAAATAGCACTTCCTTTCTTTCCCTATCTGCACTGCTATTTCCAACAGTGTTTTTCTTGGTATTTAGACAATCTCAGCTAACACAGCTATGCCCTAATGTTATTAAAAATGCCATCAAACCATGAAGCAGTCACAAGACAATAAGATAGAACTTCCAGTCTTGCAGTGCAGCTTCACCCTCCAACATCCACGTGTCACAGGGATCCTAGGGCAGCCCAGGTCATTTTACTCTGATAATGGTGGGCACAAAGAGGCCACACACAGAGTGTGTTCACTATGAACTTAAAGTGCATCAAGAAATTCTGTGGATTTCAGTAAATATTTCCTTACCTTCCTACACTTTGAAGAGTCAGACCAAGCTCTCGCGGCTTTTGTCAGGAAGTTGCAGTTCAGAGGAAGGCTCCACACTGGAATTCCTT
>VYZP01072033.1:0-23998 GCA_013400635.1 Hypocryptadius cinnamomeus
TGGAGTTGCAATTCTCCCTCACCATCCATTAAGTTCTGCTCTCTGATTTAAAGAGAGGACTTAGGTATATTAATAAACAATATAAAACTTATGAAAGCTTAAAAAAATCGTATAAAGCTTATAAAAACTAATATCAATTTCTCCCTCACTTCCAGAGGTGATCATGACACAGTCCCTCAGACTCAAATTTGATGTGGAACAAAACCTGTATAATATCTTCTTGTTGCCTTTTTTTTTTTTTTTTTAAGTCATTTTTCAAGATTCCTTCAAACTAAATGCCTGGAAAATGATCTTCAGAAGTAAAAAACGCTCAGTGCAACGTCCAATTTTAAACCAATCATTTTTTCATTTTTTCATCTGCCCATGGTGGTTCCCTTAACAACACCGAGGAAGGAGGGAGATGCTCAGCTTCAGGTTTCACCTGGACAATGCTGGTTGCCCCAGGAAAAACTCAGAGCCCAGCTACCCTACAGAAGACTGGTTTTATGGAACTGCAGGGAGGCGTTACTGCAATTATTCATGCCATGGAAAATGCTCATGAGAGTGCCAAGGACTGCAGTCATGATCAACTTTTCCTACAAGGAGTCAGTGAGGTTTCAGAGAGGGTTGGGTTTGGGGAGATGTTCTCTGCTCTCACCATTTTCCAGCTCCCCATTTGGTTTGGTCCTTCCAAGGACTTCACTGCCTTGATAAAAGCTGTATCAGGAGGCAGCACTGAGGTTACTTTTCCCTCTCACTCTCCTATTCAACAGCACATGTCCTGCCCTGATTCAGTCTCAAGATTCTATCACATCCTATCACACCTGCAGCAGGGTTTCTGTGCCTCTGGTGTGGCTGTGGATGGTGAGCAGTGGTTCTGGATGCAGGAAAGGGGAGGGTGCATGACCCAGTTCATCTGAGCTGCAGCTGAGGTGACAAAATCCCCACCTGTCCTGCAGCCATGGACAGACAGCAAAGAAGTGGTGACAGAAAAGTGACACTGTGCTGCAGGCGCAGTGTCAGACCCAAGTGCCCCTGAGTGTGGCATTCAGATTCGCTGAAAAATTCCTTCGCTCAGGATTTTTCTCCTGGGAAGCTGAAAGGCAGTGAGAGGCCTCAGAGAAAAAGGAAAACAGTTCTTATCTCATTTGCTTCTCCTGTGTTGTGCTCATGTGGAATGTGTTTGGAGATTGTTCACCCACAGGTGATTGTTCCATTGGATTCTGCTGTGAGTTGTTTTCACTCTTTGGCCAATCAGGGCCAAGCTGTGTTGGGACTCTGGAGAGAGTCTCAAGTTTTCATTATTATCTTTCTAGCATTCAGTATGTATCCTTTCTGTATTCTTTAATATAATATAGTATAATAAAGTAATTAATTAGTCTTTCTGGTAAGATGGAATTCTCCTCATCATTTCTCCCTGCCATCGGGGTCATCAGCATTTCTGATACCTGAGCATCTCCTGTTTGTCACCTGGAGCTCTGTGTCACCCTGACTGCTGAGCTGTCCCGGAGCTGCCTCATAGGGGTTTGGATGGCAGGCTGAGCAAACTCTGGACAGTTCTGAAAGCACCAGCCCTGTTTTCCCTTGCAGAAGTAAGCCTTCCCTTTGTTAGTGGGGAGGTGATGGACTGCTGAGAGCAGGACTATCCAAGGCAAGCCTTTCCTGCCTGGGAGGTGCCCAGCATGTCCCCAGGTGAGTCACAGAAGTAGCAGCAGTGTTCAGTAATACATCACATCCACACAGGCTCCTCTTCTTCCCTGGAGCAGATTTCCTTCCATGTCTGCACACTCTGATATGATTAAGCCAAAGAAAGCTTTGTAAACACTAGGGAGCTGTTCCAGGTCATTCAGACTCAGCCACATCATGGGTCTCATGTTTTTCTCCTCCAGAGGAGTCGACTATTCATTTCATCAGTCACTTATGTGCTACACTAGCTTGCTCTCACGTTTTCTGTTTCAGCTATCTAAATATCCCTTTCCTACATCTAGTAATGAAAGACTGTGAGGGTTTTGTATTATGCAGTTATTCAGCAGTCTTGTCACTCTCCTGATGTCTCCCTTGCCAGAATGAAGGTAGTCCCTGCTGAAAGAGATGGGATTGTTTACTGTGGTCTGCAGTTAATTGAGTGGCTCTGCCCTCCACTCTGCCTGAAAAAAACAACAGCATCTCCCTTTGCTCTGCCAGAATCCAATCACTGAGCATTTCAGGCAGGAGGGAGGTGGACATGTAGGAAAATGTGACCCTGAACAAATCATTTCCAAGGGTAGAATTTTTTTCCTTCTGCCTCATTAAACCTCAACCTTGATTTGCCTCCCTTAAACACAAGAGTACAGAATTGCCATTTGAGAACAGAGCAATGGCCCATCCAACGCATCCTCATCATCTGGCCCACACAGAATGCTTCAAGAAGGAATGTAAAACCCCATAATACACCTAATTGGGCAATAATACACCACAGGGGGAGATTTCTGACTGACTTCAGCTGGTGATCAGGCCATTATCTCAAATATGAGAATGGACACACCTTGTAATTTTTCATGGCAGCCACTGTGTAACTGCAGCTGCTGCTCCTTGCTGTGGAAATAACTGTGCCATTGCTTTCAGCTGGACAAAACACATTTCCTCTTATGCACCCATGCTTTAAAAACAGCCACCTTGTGTCACATTACGTTTCTCTCCTGGATCCTCTTATGCTGCTTTGCTGGTATATTTTGTTATCATCTGAAATGCAGGGTTAAAAATTTGTGCCAATGATGCTCCAGGTAGTTTGCTGCCTTCTGAATTATTACATAAAGCAGAAAAAAATCCACCCTTGATTAAATAAAAAATAGAGTAAAAGCAAAAGAAGCAGACAAATGAAAGCAAAAATAAAGAAATGCAAAACTAGTCACATGTACTGCTAAAAGAAAAGATAAAATTAAATACTTTTATAGTATATGGTCAAACTTTTGCAGGCTTTTGATGTAAATTCAGGATAAACTCTTGCAACTATATTCTTCTACAGGTATCAGACATCAGTGATGTTGCAGTAACTAATCAGAAGAATTTAATATATTTCACATACAAATAAAGAGCCCTTCTGGGAGATCAGCTCACCCCCACCTTGAATCCAGCAGCTCTGAAAATGAACATTAGCTCTCATATAATATTTGAACATTCAGTAGTTTCCTTCACAGACATTGTTTAAGCCTTCCAGAGTTGTAAAAAAACCCAAAACTGTGGTGATGGAAAAACATGCAAACAGCTAAAGCAGATCTGAGTGAGGTTACAGTAATTGCACAGATGCACAAAACCACACAGCACAGGACAGTGGCTGCAGCACAGGGACCCTGATTTGTCTTGCCCTTCAAGTGCTGCAGATCTGCCAACCTGTCTCTCATCTGAAAACACAACCTCAGCATTCTGGCAAAAACTGTGTCTCCATCTACAACTATTTGTATTTGAATGTACAGGCACAGAGAGAGCCTGCAATATCATTCCTGTGAAAACATTTAGGGTATAAATGAAATTTCATCAGTTGAAACTGTAACAATATTTTGAACCCACTTTTTTTTCATGACCCATAACAGAAAAAGATCAAGAGGTAAGCTAAGCCTAACACTTCAAAAATTTTTAACAGACTTTACTAGCATGCCTAGATATCAGGCATCAACATTTTAGTCTTAATTCCAAAAATTTAATGTTTAAACACCAAAATAAGCCAGAATTTTTGGCACTGGATCTTACTGCATTCAGGAAAAGCATGAAGTCTTGCATTTATGTTTGGCAGATTCTCCTGTATCATCCTCTTTGCAGTCTGGGGTTCAAGAATGAAAACCCTTTCTAAAATGTGTCTGCTTAAAGGTTATACACTGGGTTTGAAGCAGAATTAAATGCCATCATGTTTTGGGAGTCTTCAAAATAAATTTTGCCCTTTGGGAAATAATTTTTTTACTACTTTTAACCTCTTCACCTCTTTATTGGCAGCTACTTATAGAGTAACCTCCTGCCTTGCCTTAGCATACAAAATTACAGGGGATCTACTCATAAATAAAACTTGGGATAACCTGCAAGATCCTTTCTCCTTGCTGTCTTTTTTTTTTTTTTTCCATGGAACTTCACACATTTTTTCAGCTTTAAATTAGTCCAGATGGAGACTTGTCCCTTTGCAACAGCCTCTGGCAGCTTGACCTGGCTGGAGCAGCCACAGCTCCCTTCCAGCTCCCTGATGAGTGCCTGGGAGCACACGAGGGAGAGCTGCCAGCTGACACACCCCACAGAAGGAGACTTTCCCTGTTGTTTTGGTTTTTTGATGTTTTTAAAGCCTTTTGACGCTTATATTCTTGTAACGAACTTTTTGATGGACTTTATGTAAATAATTAATTGTTTTGCATTCTTTTCTGGAGGAGGAGACATTTGATGGACTGTTGGTTTGGCCAGTGTCATTGCAGAGGTGGCACTTTCACCCTCCAATCCACTGTCACTTTTGAAAATCTATAAATGTTGGAGTCAGAATTAAACTTCTCTCTTTTTTCACCTTGAAGAATCCAGTGTCCGTGTCTTTCTATTTCATGTCCTAAAGTGACATTTCCCCAATTCCAAGAGAATATGAAGCCAAACACAGGGTCAGCAGTACCAGAACACCTGGCTCCCCCAGTGTTTCCTGCCATGCTCAGTCCATTTCACTCCAGGACGTGCTGGCAGAGAGCTCATGCAGAGCAGAGCTCAGTCAGCCCAGGGAACCTGTGCTCTGACAAACCCACACTGCATTTTCCACTCACTGCTGGGATCTGCTGCTGCTCAGTCTCTGAACTAACCTAGGCTGAGTTTCCCATGGCCCTGGGGACAGGTGGCAGTGCAGCAGTGGCATTCAAGAAGGTTTTTTTGTCCAGAATAGAGTCCAGGCTATTGGAAGCAGTGCCTAAATTGTCTTGTCCTCCAAATTAGGCAAGACTTTGGGGCTAGAATGACCTTAACCTCTTGTATTTATAAGTGTACCTTTAAATCATGCATTCAAATCAATTCACCAGGATTAAAAAATAATTGCACCTCTGGTATTTACAATTTCCTCTCCACCCCATCAACAATCCATCAACACTTAGGATCCAGGCCACCTTTCATCATTTTTTCCTTGCCCTAGAAGCTGGTTTAGAACCAAAAAGGGACAAAGAAAGTCATGGTGGGATGCAGTTACCTTCTATCAGCACCAAACCCTCAGGAATGAGCATCACTTACACTCTTGCTCTCTGCCAGCTTCTCAGCTTATGCAACTGCTCAGCTGGAGCTGCATCAGTAACTTGATGCCCCCAGTGAGCAACAAGAAAAACAAAAAACAACCAGGGCACATGTCTCAGTGTCTGGTCAGGCAAGTGTGTCATTTCTGAGGTGTGAGAGCTGGAGGGGACAACAGCAATAATCTGCTCTGACATTCTTTATTACAGAAAGAGATCAGGCAGACATCACCCTTTACTTAGACATTGCTGCCCTGAGCAACTTCTGCTTGAGCTAGAGCAGACTGCCAGAAAATGCTTCTTTTTAAAGGCATGGCCAAAGCCTTTAAAACACAGCAGGAGTCTTTTGGTGGCAATTGGAGTTTGTTCCGTGGTGGCTGGGATTAACCAGAAGCATGTTAAGGTTTGCATTTACATATGTGAGCATGCATTTGTGTATTTTTTTCCCAAACACTAATTTTTCTTGAGGAGGATAGGAAATAATCCAAGCAAGCAAGTCTGCATTCCTTTATTGGAGCTCATGGAGGCTCCCGAGGGCTTGGTGAATCCAGCTCCCCACGGATTCCTTTGCTCTAAGTAACTTCTAAATAAAAGAGTTCTTTTGGAATTACTGATCCATTTCCCATCACAACAGCACAAGAAAACATTCAGAAAACTGCTCTCCTCAGAGAGAGTGGTGCTAGGCTTTGCTATCTCAGTGCAGTTGGTCAAATAAACATATTGATATGATTTTTTTTTCTTCTCTCAAATACCATTTTACACAATTTCCCCACTATTTTTACATATTTAAAAAAATAACAACAGCAAAAAGAATCACATTTTCATTTTTCAAGACTGGCCAGAGACTAATTTTAGAAATCAGTCTGAATATGATAATGGTGGGATCATATTCAACGTCAATACAAAATGGCAACAATGAAATATTTAGCTTGCATGCAGAATTTTGTAAACAAAAGCTCCTCAAAGCTATGAAGGTACTACATCCCTCTTAATTTCAATGAGATTTGTCATCAAACTAATTTTTGGGGACACAACATGAGCAACCCAAGAGATCCCATTACTTCTAGTAGGATTTGTTCCTTGCAATTAGGCATATTTAAAATAATTCCATCTCTCATCTTCCAGAAATGTGGCACATGTGACCTACATCAATGCTGAGGAGCAAAGGAATGTTTCCATTTTTTAATATTTGAGACACCAGACCTGCAGCAGAGCTCTGCTGTTGCCTTGCAGATAATCCAATATTCACCCTCCTGGCACTGATTTTACCTGAAAGGCCTTTCCTAATCCAGAGCCATTTGTCACTAGGCAGTGGAAAGACAATTTTGATTTGCAACACCCTAATTACCTCCTGGCTGCTTTCACTCCCTCCCTCAGCTGCTTCTCATAGGATAGGAAAATTCTGAATAAATGTGAGAATCTACCGACTCTTCATTTTTAGTGTTTCTTTATGAGCTTTAAAATATTTTTGAAATTTTTTGAGGGCATTAAAGCAAGTTCTCATGCACTTCCCAGCTCCCTGTTATGCTGTATCTCAGCAAAAATACCCCAGTTCACCATGGCTCTCACTGATGTTTCTGCAGCTGAATTCTCTCAATTCTCTTCCACTTGTCCTTAGGCCCCTACCCTGCACTTAAACAGTAAAATTCCCATTTTACAGGGAAGGATCTGAGTCACAGAAAAGTGTAAGGATATTCTGAAAATGTGCACAAGGCAGGGGATTCAGCTCCCTACTTCTGAAATCTAGGCAATGGGGCTGAATTAACCCAAAAGATGAGGAGCAGATCTGGGCACTGAGAGGAAGCCAAAGCCTTTCTGCCTGATGGAGACACAGAGGATTTGTTTGGCTTGGCATCAGAGACTTTACATTAATCTCCTGGAGATCCCATTAAAGGACATCCCACCCCACATCAGCAACAGCAGATGGGCTTGAAAATACATTCCTGAGCTGCATAAAAGAAAGAAAGCAGGCAGAGGCTCCTGGTCTCTTTAATACCATATTTAGTAGAAGAAGTTCCTGCTGTACCCTTAGGATCATCTTCATTAACTTCACAATGTGTGAAGCTGGATATTGGAATGGAGAATGATGATTTGTTTGGTTGACAAAAGGTCTGTAAATGGAAAAATATAATATAAAAAGAATAAAAAAAATATTCCTAACACCTGAACATATTTGATCGTGGTCACTTCACAGGATGAAGTCATGCTCAAACATCTAGACAATTGCACCAGTCTGGGTTTTTTTTGATATGTAAAAAGAATATGACAAGGCCATATAACTCTATGTAAAAGAGACTGAGAATTGATGCTGTCAACATCACAGTTTCAGGCTAATAACAGTTCAAATTCATGGATATCTATTTATCAGCACTTCTTTGCAGAACCAAAATTAACCGGAAATATTAGTGTTATAGTATGTCTTCTGGTTATTTGCATTTCAGCACACCATAATAACTTGGTCATTGCTTGCTGGATAAAAGCAGATTTTCACTCTGGTGTTTGTGCATTCACTGCTGCCTTCCTGCTACAGCAGATCTATTACAGCATCCCTTATTTATTTAATTAGCAGTTCTTCATGGCCCCATGGCACTGGGCATTGCACACATTGACAGCAAACCACCCAAGAGGGCTTTCTAAAATAAAATCAGTTATAAAATCTCACACCTACCCTTTGTTTCTTCCTTTTTTTTTTTTTATGAAGCGTGTCTTAGATTTCACAAAAACTGCTGAATACAGACATTTTAAATAACATTTTTTAATGTTTCATCTGATGTCTTCAACAAAACGCCAGAAGATGCCTGGTCAGCTTTTCTTGACACAATCTGTTGGGTGGATGAGGCAGACTGAAGTGCTGGCTTAGTAGGAAAGTTGGATTCTTAATTTTATTTTTGCATCCTCATGTCCATAATTAAAGGCTCTGGATTTGGCTAGGTATTGTTACTTGTCTGAAATGGGCTCATCTCCACACCACAGCATCTCAGCCTAGAGAGAAATCTGCAGCCCACTAGAGACAACATGCAATTTGCTGTCAAGAAAGATGTAAGAAATAAACACTTGCTATTTAATAATTAAAATATATTAATATTTTCAGAGAAACAGATGAAAATAGCATTGATTCATAATGGCTATATGAGATGTATATGTCTTTTCTGGAATTTTTCTCAAGGGATATCTTTAGCTCAACTTGATCAAGATATGGACAGTATTTATTCTGCTGGTTGGGATAACAGAGTACACAGAATTTTAAGATTTATGGTGGAGCAGGAGGAAGTAGATCCTATGGAAATCAGGTTGTGCTTCCATTTCCAAATGGCTTTTTTAATATGTGAAAAAGACAGGGGTATCAAATCTGTGAAGAGTAGAAGAAACCAACACGTGGCATCCACGTGGGGATTTTATTTACACATACCTGCATCCATTCCAGGTGAAGAGAGCAAGTGACACCTGAAAGAGCCATGCCCATGGACAGGCACTTGGCCACCTGTGACAGCTGGCAGCCAGCTTTATGACAACAAAAACCTGCCTCAATCAATGGCAGGGCAATAATGCTGGCTGAGGAATCAGCTTCTCACCTGGGATTGGTTTGCAGGTGCTGGCTCTGCCAGGGGAGCAGTCGTGAGTAGCAGGTTAATGTCCAAGGGAACAAATTCCATAGGTAGCAGCCCTGAATGGCCCTTCCTGCCTTCCTCCCTGCCTCACACACCAGTTCTGCTGTTGTGAGTGGTTTCATCACAGAATTATACAATGGTTTGGCTTGGAAGGGACCTTAAACACCACTGTCACAGGTTGAAAGATGTGGCTGGGGGTGTGTGTTCTATTTCCATCTGTCAGAGCTGGGGCAGTTCTCTTCTGTTCATTGGGCAGTTTTTTCTTTATCTCTTCCACAACCAATCCTCCCTCCAGATCTCTTCTGTTCATGGGTCATTAATTATTAATTATCTTCTGTTCATGGCCAGTGAGTGTCCCTGCATGGCTGATCAAATTCCATCATCCCATTGGGAGATGCTCCACCCAGGGGAGGAGCCAAGCATTCCTACCTGGATACAATCTGCCCCTGGAACACCACAGCAGCCTTTGCCCCCTGCATTCCCAGAGGGGCAGCTTTCTTCTGCCCTGCATTCCCAGAGGAAGAGNTTCTGCCCTGCATTCCCAGAGGAAGAGCAGGCCCATCTCCAGCAGCCCTGGAGCTTCAGAGGAAAACTCCCCCCTTGTCCAGGATCCCTGCTCCAGCAGAACCACAGCTGGCACTGCAGGAGGGCTGAGCCACCATGGGATGGGACTGTGCCACCACCCTGACCCACAGGGCGGCAGCTCCTGCTCTCACTCTGGCAGTGGGTTGTTTTTCTTTTTTTGTACTATTGCATTTGTATTTTTAATTTTCCTAGTAAAGAACTGTTATTCCTACTCCCGTATCTTTGCCTGAGAGCCCCTTAATTTCAAAATTATAATAATTTGGAGGGAGGGGGTTCACATTTTCCACTTCCAGGGAGGCTCCTGCCTTTCTTAACAGACACCTGTCTTTTCAAACCAAGACATCCACCTAATTTCACCCCCTCTGCCATGGACATGCCACCCACTAAATCAGGGCCCCATCCAGCCTGGCCTTGGCTTAGTGCAAACCCTGCTCAGCAGCCACTGAAAATCAAAATCAGTGTTATCAACATTATTCTCACACTGAATCCAAAACACAGCACTGTACCAGCTGCTGGGAAGAGCAGGGAAGAAAATTAACTTTATTCCAGACAAAACCAGGACAGATCTGCTCTCAAACACTTGAGGTGGCAAGGTATTCTGGAGAGGTTGTACATACATGTAATGTATAAAAAATAGTAAATGTGTAATAAATATGTAATAAATACACATATATGCAATAATTGCTAGATTAACTGTCCAATGCTCCCTGCATTCAAGACCATTGACCTCTTGATTACTAGTGGAAGAAATCTCTTGAACAGGAAATAGTTACTAAATTTATCCAGAAAAATCCTCATTACAGCCAAACCTATTAACTACTTAGGCAAATGCTGATAAAAAAGAAGTGGGGATACAACTTGACTCCTTGAACGCCTGCTTATACTTAAAGACTCTCATTTTAAAATACTGATATATTTCATTGATAAAGAGAGTATTTGGACTTATTTGAATTTGAATGTCACTTTCTATTAAACCAGGCCAAAAAACAAACTATTTAGTGTAAAAACAATCTGACTTCATGGAGGAATAAGACAGGCGACTCTAAAAGAGATTTCAGGACAACTTATTACAAGGACCACAAAAGGCAGGGTGAACCCAGGAAGAGGGAAAAACTCAGTAGTGCCAGGGCAAAGCCCATTTTGATCTGGGAAGAAAGACCTCATATTGAGGAAAGTGATTTTTATTTTTTCTGCTCATCCACTGGGGACAATATACACATACAAAAAAAAAAAAAAAATTAAAAATAAAACAAAGAAAGAAGAAAATATTTTAAAGGGTTTGTTTTATTTTGCACTGCATAGGAATATTGAGAACCAGGGAAGCCTCACACTGGGAATGCATTTAGCTAAGGTAAAAATGAACCTTGCTGATCTGAAATCCACCTGAATATGCAAGATTTGTTCTGTTCTCCCCTGCTGGGGACAGGTCTCCTAGCAGCTCCTGCTCTCACAGTTTTTCACCTTCACATCTCCCAGCAAAGTTCATCCTCTTCACTCCAAAGAGCAAAGGGGAGAAAACAAAGGAGAAAAGGCCAAAAAGCAACAGAAAACAGCATTAACAAGAAATGACTCTTCAGTTCAGGACTCGTTCAACACTCAATATGACACAATCACTGAGACAACTCAGTTTGGTCTCAACAGAGATGATATTAAAAAGCACAGGAAAGGATTAAATTATTGGTTTTATTTTCTTCAATAGGTTTCTCAAATCCTTTTGTAGTTGGAGATATCAACATCTTCTACTAAATATTACATTAATGAGACGAAGAATTATTCATGAGAATTCCAAAGTAAATGGTGAGCTATCCTAGGATTTAAATTAGATTTCTAATTCATCCTAATCTCTAACTTGCCTGCTTCAAGACAAATCCATTTAAGTGAATGCTGCCCAGGCTTTCACAATTCTTGGAGCTCCATTTCATAATCAGGCAACAGGGCCTTACCAGGCATTTCCTCACCCTTAAGTGCAGTTCTAATACTTATTTGTATGCTGGGTTATTTCCCTGTGGTATAACAAAACGAGGTTTAATAATGGTTTTGGTGTTAGGATGCAGCAGAGCCAGAGGTGGGGGTGTTCCAGGGCAGGCTGGGGACATTCCCTATCCCAGGGAAAAAACTTCCAGAAGGAGAAAATTTCCATCTCACAAAGTGGAACAAAACCAGCTTTGCCTACAGGGTAGCAGCCTGATGAGGAGAACTTTGGACTAGCAATGACCAAGGAGGAAGATGATGACCTGCAGGATTAGATATTGGGGAGAAATTCTTCCCTGAGAGGGTGGGGAGGCCCTGGCAGAGGGTGCCCAGAAAAGTTGTGGCTGGATCCCTGGAAATGTCCAAGACCAGGTTGGACAGGGCTTGGAGCAACCTGGGACAGTGGAAGGTGTCCCTGCACAAGGCAGGGATTGGAACAAAATGGTCTTTAAGGTCCCTTCCAACCCAAACCATTCCATGATTCTACGATTTCTGTGTTTGAGGAAAGACCAAATAATGCCTGGTGTGCCTTTTCTCTCCAAGTGAGGTGGAACTGGAAAGCTTTGAGAACTCTGCAAAAACTCTTTTGCAGGATGTCACTGAAGGTTTTGTTGTGACCATTCTCCACAGGTTTCCACTGCTCTGGCTTGCTTTGTGACAGGCCTAACTACAGGCAGCACACTTGTGGGTTCAGATCAAAGCCCAGCTTGAGGCAGAGTCTCAGCAGGGAGCTGCCATGGGCAGAGGTTCTGCAGCTCACTTTTCTTATCCCAGCACCCTGGAGAATCTGCCTGGCAGCTGCTGTTGCTGCCCCAGAGACAGGAGTTAGAACAAGCTGGAAAGTGTTTTCCTAAAGGGATGCTTTATTGAGATGCTCTGCCTTCACCCCTCTGCTTCTCTGGCAGCAGCAAGAGCACAAGCCTGACTCTCTGAGGTTTCATTCTCTTCTACTTCTCTGCTTTTCTGCTGTTTTCTCCCACTTTTCCCTTCTTGCATCAAGCCCAGACCAGCAGGGTGCCTTCTCTTCTGCTGTACATCAATATTACTCTGCCTGAAATATCCAGACACTCTCTAAGTCCAATTCTGCTTTTCTATTTTAAGGAAAATGGCTTTTTTTTTTTTCTTTCACTTGGGCTTTAATTCCAGTCCTTCGTAAATTTTGACCATTGGAAGAAATATTAACTTTCAGGTTCTGAAATGAGGAAGACTTTGAGGTTTTCCAGAAAACCTGCATGCCATTTTTTTGGCATTTCCAGCAGTAATTACACTATCTATGGCACATCTTTTAACCATGTGACTCTAGCAGAGTGGGAATGTGTATATTTTACATTCTAAAAGACACCCAAACCCTTTCTTTCCTGTTTCCTAGGAAACAGCCACCCAATCCTTTTCAGTTAAGCATTGAGCAGTTTAGTTTCCATTATGCTAAAATGATCACCATAATTCAGAAAGTCCTCCCTGGAAGAATTACATCACTATTAGAAAACAATGCATTGAAAAGTATAATGTATAATTACCTTTTTCAGAAAGAAAATGGCTTTTTTTTCCTTCTCTCTTTTGCCAACTCAAAAGTAGAACTTCCAGAACATTTTCAGCAAAACATGTTGGTCTTTTGAAACTAACACATTTCACTGGGTTCTGTCAGCTTTTATGACATTTTTAGGCAAAGAAAGGAGCCTTCCAAACCTTCCTGATCTTTTCATGACCACAGTTATTGTGCTGGATACAAAGCCATCAGAGATGTTTCTTTACCCATTTTTTCCCACTGGAAGGTCCAGCCTTAGCCTCAAAACACAGTCTGCACTACCATAGACAAAGTCAGAAGAAAAATCCTCAACCAAACCCTTAGGTTCCAGTCAGAAAACAAATTTTCCAAAACCATTGCAGGCAGGGTGAAAATAAATCAAAATATTTTATTTCTTGCTGAAGGAAACATTTTTACTCCGATAAACTTTGCCCAGGAACATTGCAATGATTAGGGAAATACATTACAGCAATTAATAGAAACTGTTTTCTATTGGATTATCATGAAAAGCAGACAGTGCTAAGTCTAAGATAACCATAATTTTCCATCAAGGAAGAGTAATAGACATTATTGAGGTAAAGAACTCACCTTTTTTTTTTCCCCGAAGCTTCTCTTTGACTGGTGATGTCTCCATGATCTTGGAGCATCCTCTGCTGTCTCACAACTCTAAACCCCACTCATGGCACCAATGGAGGGTCTTGTAAAGATCACAGGTTTTTGTGGTGCCCCCAAAGTACCTGCTTCCCACTCTGCCTATAAAGCCACAAAGGTTATGCCAGCCCAGTTTCAGAGTAGTCACAAACCAGCTGAAGAATGAAGAAGAATTAATTGTTTCCAAATGAAGAAGATCCTGGAAATAATTCCCTAATCTTCCCAAACACTCCAGTTTTCTACCTCTACAATCCAGCCAAGGAAAAGACTAATAGGATTTGAGGTGAGGGTATTGAAAAGGATCTTCTGAATTATCAAAGTTAACTGGTTTTCTCTTTTTTTTTTCTTCTTTTCCTTCCCCCAGATTTACCCTCCAGCTCAGCACTTTTTTTTGCCTCTGACAAGAAGTGCTCATCATGTTGCAGCATGACTTGCCAATCATAAATACCATGAAAAAAGGAAGACTGGCAGGGCACATTTCCTCACCTGATTCATGTCTGGCCTCCTGGGGTTTTTTTTAAGTTTCCAGATGATCTTTAAACCAATCATCATCTCTTTGAAGAGGAGAGCCTAAGTCAGAATTGCCAATATTCCCAAACACAGCAGGCATAAAATTGTTTGTGCTCCATGATTACACTTAAAATTAAGGTAACACCCTGTATTTTACAGTGCCCCAGCCTCCTCCCACTTCCAGTTCAGATTTGCCAAATATTCAAGAAAAATATTCTTTCACCAAGTTAATGATAAATTATATATTTATCATGCATGTGTGAGGAAAAAAAATATGTAATTAGCTTTTCATTGTCTTTTCCATGTCGATTCCGAAAGAACTGAAAGTTGCATTTTCTTTTTCTCCATTTTTTTTTACATCAATCCTGCTTTTTATTTCTGTGATCTTGGTCCAACAAATTGGTTTATCTTGACTTTATTTACCCACACTTCACTTTTTGTCATGCTGTCTCCTACCCATAAAAAGCTACTATGTGTATCTGCCTTCTCTTCCTTTAGGATCCTTATCAAGTCTGACTTTTACCACAAAAATAATTAGCCTGGAGATAGCTGATTTTTTCAGAAGGAGACATGTCATCCCACACCCTTTATTGCTGCTAATTTCATTTGCATAGTGATCAAGGAATTGCCAAGGCTGTCAGAGAACAGGTTGATATCAAAACATCCTGGGAAATACCAGTCTGGATAAAATGCTAGTGATAATTTAGGTGTTCTGGATGGGGTTTCTGTATGAATAAAAGGGATGTCCCCAGCTGCTTCTGATGAGCTTTTCCCCTGGCCCCAAATGCTTAGAAAAATTCACAAAGTGGAAATTATGGCTAAGGGCTCTCAGAGAAACATTTATGTGCTCAGAACTGATACAGTGTAGAGGGTTAGGATTTAAGATTTTAGAGATAGCTTAACAGTGACAATTNAACTATTTACTCATTCTCTCACTGTGCGGAGCCCAGGGGCCTCTCAGAACACAATCCCCCAATAACAAAGGTGAGAAATGATCCACAGGCTGAGTGGTCTCTGAGGTGGCCAACACTGACAGGTTGTGTCTGCCAGAAATGCTTTTAGGAATGGTGTTAAAAATCATCAGGAAAAGAAGTGACTTTCTCACTGATTTTCTTTCTCATGCATATAAATCACCATAACTGCAGAATTTAGAAGTGTCAGTCCAAGATCTTCCTTGTCCAACAAAGCCACAGGGATCAATAGGAACCCTCATAAAGTGGGGATGCAACCACTTGGTGGGAGGAAATTAAGGAGTGGTTAGTCTGGAAATAATTTATCCTGGAAACCAGCCATGTGAAATGTGGGTGATATGAAAGGGTCTTTTAGGTTCTAACCCACTTTTTGAGGCCCTCAAGGGCTGCTTGGAAGACACCTTTCAGGACACTGAGCCATTTTGCTGGTATCACAGCTGACAGTTCTATCACTATTTTCTCAAATTCTATCTCCTCCTGAGGATTATTTATTTGGATCATTATTCCCAATTGCAATTTTTGTAATATTCTCTTTTCATTTAACATTTGTAAACTTTCTTCTGTTCACCAGCTTATAGCTCTTCCTTGATAAGCTTGTGCCCATTTTGTAAAACTTCAGTGTTATCCATTGGTTTAAATAAGCTGTACTTTGCTTTTCTTTACAACCTGATATTTATTCACATCAAATGAAAAAAAAAAATATCTGATCCACTTGACTGCTGTTGTGCTTACATCTCTCTCTGGCCAAAATTCAGGGTAGTAAAGATTAGAACTTACCTAAAACTGGGCTGATGATTAAAAGCTTTCAAAAATAAAGGCCTTTCTTAAAACAAATGAAAAACTCACCAGAATTGCTACTGACACTGCTGTGTCTACCACATTCTTTTGTATTAAGATCACTTCTGTGTTTTATTTCAGTGGCACAAGGGAAATGGCTTTGTAAGCAATCTGGCCCTTACAGAAACAAACAAAACCATCCCCAACCAATTAAAATAAATGTCATGAGTTTCCTGCTGCAATTATTTCAGGTGCTTTGTTTCCATCTGCAAACTCAACTACTAATCAGCTACTCATTAATCTTAACTATCTTTGTATGTCATCTCCATGCATCTTAAACAGATGAATAAACAAGCCAAATTGAAATGTAATGGGTTTAGGTTATCTACTTCTTGGAAAAATTAAATGAAATTAAATTTAGTGCACCAGTTTGCACATGTGGATATAAATGAGTGTAGAGGACAAGAAGTTCTCATGAAACTGTTGCAACTAAACCCACTCAATATCAGCCCGAATTACCAATATAAATTTTGTTACTCAGCTCCAATAAATCTATAATTGTTGGTGTAGCCATGAAAGATGAAATCTTCCTCTGAGCAGAAGGATGTGAATGTGTGAGGATTTCCATTATCTCCTGCAGCTCAACAATTGCTGCTCTATTTACTGCTCAACTTCTGCACCAGCCAAGTCCATTCACAGAAGTGACTTTGCTTCCTGAGGTCTTTTTTTAAGTCCCGAGATCAGACCTGCAGAGGAAGGGAAAATCGTAAAGGAAAGTGGAAAATGTCCCTGTCTGTGCTCCCTCTTGTGGTATCAGCTTTTCAGTACACAAGGGAAAAAAAGCAAAATATAACAGAGGAACTACAGCAGCAGTTAAAGGTTTGCTTTATCTGAAAGGGCATGATGTGCATTTCCCTGATCCTTTGCCTCTCTGATGTCTTAGGGTGGAACTGATGGGGTTTTTTTTTCTTCTCTGGTTTCCTTTCTATTTACTTTCATGTGCCACAGGGTTAAAAGCTATGCACCTCTGTTTTTTTGTGAAATTAGCTGTGAGTCATGGGGCCATGGCAGCCTTGGCAATCGAAGAGTGCACTCAGGACAAAAAGCAAATGCAGCTGTAAAGGACAGCCAGTGGGCAAAAATCAAGAAGGAGAAATTACACTGCTTTAAAATGAGGAAAAATAAAGTGCATTTAAAATTAGGAATGTGAATTAGAAAATCCATCTGGATTTAAATCTCTGCAAGTTTAAGCACAGATGCTCCTTTTTACAGCAAAACTTCACAAAACTCTTGTACATTCTCCACAGAAACTGCACCGATGGAGGGCTTGTCTCTCCTCCCTTATGATGTGGGATCCCAGCCTGTCTTCCATCCATGGGATCACACAATCATTAAGGTTGAAAAAGCCCTCTAAGATCATGGAGTCCAACCATGAAGCCAGCACTGCCAGACCCAGCACTAAACATGTCACTTTGTGCCACATCTCCATGATTTTCAAACACTTCCAGTCATGGTGATTCCAGCCCTTCCTGGGGCACCACCTTCCCCACTTCCAGTGCAGAAATTTTTCCTAATATCCAAATTGAACCTCTCCTGGCATAACTTGAGGCTGTGTGTGTAAGTAGAGAGGAAAGGTTTCCCCTCCACCACAGCCAGCTCCTGTCCTCACACATTCCCTCTACATGTGCACTGCAGGACAAACTGGCTCTGCACTTTTTCCAGATTAAATCAGCAAAGTGACACTGCTGCCAGCTTGGGATGCAGAGGAACCAGCCCATCCTTTCACAGATCCAGCAGGGCTTTGCTGATCCTCTCATCCAGCCTCCTAATTGTCCCTGTCCAATTTCCACGTGCCTCACGTTAGCAACAAACCACCTGGAAACTCCCTTGGAAAACAAACCCAGACATTAAAATTCAGCTGCAATACACTTGAGTGGGGATATCAAAAGGATTTAGACTATATCCAGTTTAGATTGTAACTTTTGATACAGTGCCTTTGGGAAATATATGTAAAGCTGTTAATATTTTAAAAGTTAAATAAGGTACATTGTATTGCTTGAAAGTATTGAAACAAAAAAAACCCAACCAAACCCAAACTGCCCATGGCTACAGTCTGTGTGTTTTATCAGTTACTTATTCCTTCCATAATGTGCAAAAGGAATTGTTGAAAGCAGTTGACACAGATGACCTCATGCTAATTAAAAGAGCTTTCAGAACTGCAATTGCAGGATGGTGGCTTGGCCAGTAAATTGGTTTGCAGTTTGAAAACAAAAAAAATGCAAAAAAAACCCAGAAGAATTGAGTAACAGGAGCAAGAAGACTTTATCTTCCTAGAGGAAGAGAAGATAGGAAGAGAAAAAGTCACCATTAATAATCTGATTATCTGGACCAGTCTGGCACAGGCTGCTTTGCCCTGTCGTCTGCAGAAGTGCTGCATCACCGAGGTCAGAGGAAGGATTAAGGCAGCGCTTTGGTGATGGAATTAAAGAAAATTGCATCACTATTATAGTGGCAAACCACTTAAGGCAAATGATTTTACCATTTTCTAATGCATTTTATTTTCTCTGACAGGCAGGATCAGATTGCTTCTTCCATGATATATGGCACATGAAAATGTTTTTAGCTACAGCATTTACACATCTTGAGCAGCTTTTTTCTCTGTCATTTGAGCAGAAATGTTGTCACAGACTCGGATTATCCCAGGCCATATTCTGAAGGAAATGGTCTTCAGGTCAGAAAGTGTTTGAAATGCTTTAGTCCATAAATCCAAAGCAGGAAACCTGGACTCTTGGATGTCAAGGGAAGGATTTTCTAAATAAAATCCTTTAATTTTTAGAGCTTCAGATTAATGCTGCTGTCCTGGAGCCAGCAAGATTCCCGCTGTTCACTTCAATGAGAGCAAACAGCAGCTTTAGATATGACTGAAGTTTCTTTTCATTCCAGATTCATCCATGCTGGATGAGCAGCAAATCTGCTGAGTGCCAAATCCATGGGCACAGGAAATTCCACTGTGGATGCATCCCCAGGCTCAGTCCCTGGCAGAGCCAGGACACAACACAGGCACAGCCAGCCCCTCACGTGGCAGTTTGGTTTCCAAGCTGTCCTTGGAGCCTGGTGGGGCAGACAATAAAACTGCACAGCACACCCAGGACACGTCCCCAAGACTGTTTGTCTTATTTTAATGAGCTAAAAATGAGCTCCAACAAATGTCTTATGGATCTTTGTTTTGATTAGCAGGTTGTTCCTCACCTGGGAATACAGTGGGGTTTGCCTGGAGATTTATTCTTCTAGAAAAGTACTTATATGTTCACCTTTTGCCACTAGGAAAAGTGATTGCTTAATGGATTTTTTTTTTATTCTATTAAATTTGAGCTGAAAATACAAAATGCATTTCCCCTTTTTATTCCCTTCCCCTTTTGTCTTCTGTGTTCTATAAATACTGGTGAAAATCCTAAACTATTCAAACAAATACACTGTCATTTAAGGAAAAGAGATTTACCATTGTCATGATGTATTATTTGTATTATAATTTATTTCTAATGATTATTATAATTTATTTCTAATGATTATGTATTATTGTAGTAACAACACTAATAATACTAGCAAACTTTCAGCCAAACTTAAAACACTCTTGATTACTCAAGTTTAACACTTGCACTTCAGCATTTCTGGTTTTACGTGTTTAATATGGCTTTGTGTCCTTTCTTTTCAGCTAAAGGAGGAGATTCACCATGATTATACTGTGATTCTTGGTGAACCAAGAAGAAGAAAAGAAAGAAAAAACGAGAGCTGGCAGCCAGAATGTTGAATGAGCTGAATTCCCAATGAAGATTTTGTGGTTTTAAGTGAAGAAATATTAAAGACTTGGGCATCATTGTGGCCATTTCCATGTTTTGCTGTACTCAGTTCCACAGATCCAGCATGTGCACAACATCTGAGCCCTCATCTCTAGTGTGGTAAGGGTTGGTCAGGATAAGGGGGAAAAGAGTAGAAGCCACCAAGATGAAGTATGAAGAAATAAAGGCATGAAAAAGCAGTGCAACCTTACCTGTGTAATAAGAGAATTTAACAGAGAAAATTTATAGTTCTTTCCACATTATCTGACACCATTTCCATGTCCAGAACCCTCTTTAGAACTATTTAGGAGTCCTGGAACAACCTGTTCTCCACATCAAAATCCATGGGAAGAAAAGAGGACAATTCAGGGTCAATCCCAAACCAAGCCAGGGCCACTTGCTAAGTTAAATGGAAATGGCATAAGAAAAAGACAAGGCTTAAAGTAAGAGTAAAAAGAAAAAGAAATTGTCCAAATTGGCTCCAGACCAATTTAAAAGGAGTCCAGACTCATGCATCCTTAAACACCTGGAGAATAATGGACAGTCTCACATTGAATTGGAGATGTTACTGTGAGTGCAAATCACAAGCTGGAAGCAAAGTTTTCCACAGAGCCTTATGTTAACTTGAAAAATATTAAGAAAGAAAGTCGACTGAACTTCAAGAAATTGTCAGGAATTGTCACAGCCTTCACCCCAGGTAAAGGATAAGTACAAATTCTCCTCTGTGGCACTTGGGAAGTAATTAGAGCCATTCTGGAGGAACTCCAGCAGTGACATTTGCACAGACCATTGGGATCGTGCACCTTTTCTGTTTAGCACAAGGAGACTTTATCTCTAAAAGCTCATTATTTCAGAGCATTCAGAATTATAGGGCAGGGCTTTATAGATAACAGATTTCTTACCTGGTGTGTGTACTCTGCAAACTAAAGTCTCAAAATCTGTGTCAGTGCTTGGTCTAGCTGTAAATACAGGGAATGCAAGTAGAAAAGATGCTGAAAAACAAAAGAACTGCATTGTAGATTAGTTTTGTTTTATTACTGGGGAAAAAGAAATACTTCATAATAACATTGAAAATGTCCTGAAAATTCCTTAATGTTTGTAGAATTATGGTTGACTCCTAAAGAGGTGTTGTTAGCTAAAGAAACAGACTTGTGGGTGGGGATTTTATCTGCATTAACACCAAAATAAAATTATGCAATTAGATAATTCTTAAAAAAATTAAAATACATTCTTGAAAAAAGCACAAATGAAAAGTGTGAAAGGAAAAATACAAATAATTCAAGCTCTTTGTTTTTCCTTTGGAACATTTCAAAGCCAGTTAAATATGTCTCTGAATTTCCTCTAGTCACCACAAGTTACTCTCAGTCAGCCTCAGAATTTTCTTGTATTAAAATTCTGTTTACATCACCATTTTCTATTGGTAACAGTTCTAGGCAAAGTTTCAAATGCAGTTTTTTTCACAGAAAAATTTAAATCTATTATTAAAACTGTTGTTTTTTGGGGTTTTTTTGTAAAAAATATTTGGCAACTAAGACAAATAATGGTGTTTTTTGACCCAAAGAATTATTGCATTTTGTTATGTGGTTCTGCTTTAAGCATGCTCACTGGACAGAATCAATAGTGCTTGACTGTTAGCCTCTTTCAAGTGAATAAAACACCTTTATTCAAACAATTGCAAATAGTTCCCTGATGATAACACTGTTCCTCATCTTCTGTTCAATCCAGAGCTATTTGCCTGAAATGCAAAGTTTTCCTAATATTTCATTACATTTTAACGTAATAAGAATTCAGCCATTTTATTCTAATAGTCTGAAAATTTACTTCTAGAAACACAATTATTAAGAATTGTTAATAGACTTATTCTCTATTATGTAGAATGTGAAATTATTATGGCAATTATATGAGTTATCACATTTCTCTAACAGTTTCTTTTTGAGAGGTCTTACTGTAGGAGATAAGGTTTTTCTGTATTATTTCTCCCTTTCATGTTGGAATTTCTCTGCATTTTGTGTGGCTTTTCTCTGATACACAAGAAAAAACACATTGCAAAAAATGCAAGAAAATCTTTTTAACAACAATGCAAGAAAATCTAAATAGCAACAAACAATTTCATCCCTAATTTTGATTTTACGAGCTGCCTGTATTTTTAATTACTGCTATTTAACAATTTTTCTCTTACTTCCCCTGCATTTTCAGTCTTGGAAAGCTTCGTGAGAGGAATCTTACAGTGGAAAACATAAATTTATAAATTTGAAGATGCAACTTTTATAGACTCCATATCAGGAATCTGTCACTGCATCCTGAATAAAAGACAGCCCCTGCTCCCAGCCCCTGGTAGTGCTCACAAAGGAGGATTCTCTGACAGGCTGGGTGATATCCACCTGCTGGGATTAAATCTTGTTTGGTGGGAGGTTTCAGAGTGTCGTTCCATGAAAGGGCAGAGCCCACCAGCTCCTTTGGTGCCCCTGTTTGCTCTGTGTACACAGCAGCAGAGACCTTCAGGGGGGACAGAAATGCTCCTGGTGGCTCTGCCAGCAGGGTGACAGCAGCCCATGGAATGGGGAGGGATGGCAGGGCTCAGAGCACAGCAGGCCCTTTAGTTTAGGCAGTGGTAAAAAGCAGTAAATCTATAGGGAATGGGGCATTCCCAGGGAAAACCACCCCTCCCCAAACAAAAAACAAACAAACCAATAGCAAAACCAACCAACCAAACAAAAAACCAAAACAAATATATTAAAAAAGTGAAAAACCAAACAAAACAAAACAGAAAACAAACAAAACCAGAACAAAAAACCAAGCCAAACAAAACCAAAAACCAAACCAAAACAAAACAAACAAATAAAAAAAAAACCACCAAAAATGTACCCCTTGAAAGGCATTTCTTTCCAGAGCCTGGAGTTTAAGGCTCAGGAGTTAACAGCTTTGAGGACAAAATGTCAGCAGGTCAAAATATTCAGAGCATATCTGGAAGAATTTTTGTTAGAACGAGGTTCAAATTTGTTTGCCTTCTCCTAAAGCAAAGCTCTCTTGTCCTAAAGAGAATGGTATCACTGAAATTTAAAAAAAAAATGCTCAAGTAAAACTTTTCAGGCTTATTTTTTAAATTATACAATTCTTTCCTCTCTCATCTTCCCACCAAAATCCTTTTCTCAAATTCTTTGCAGAGGTGATGCCCCTTAATGACCCTCCTTTTCCTCTGGGTGTGCCTGGCCAGGTGAACACCCTTTTACTCTGTAATAAATTCCATCCCAAGTGAAGTCTGTGGGCAAAATGCTGTGTTACTTTGTGCCCTGGGCAGGTAATTTTGTACATTTCTGGATCATACAGAGGAATGCTGTACAAATCCTGCAGACTGACCCTTGATGCAGGTTTTGCTGCAGATTTCTCTAGTACAGAGGTGCATAATTAAATCCCTGTAAGCACAGTAATCCACAGCCCCATTTATCACCACTGCTGTTGCTTTCAGGCTTCTTTTTTAATACCAGAAGTTGATGGCTTCCATATTTCTGAAACATGTTTAAAACTGAAAATAAATTCACCTGAAAGAAGAGAGGGGAAAAAACCCCCACAAAGTTAAAGGAAAATAAAAGAAGGCAGCAAATCTGACAAAGCTGTTAAGTGTGCAGCAGTAATTATCCAGCTTTAATATTAGCCTCAAGCCTATAATTCCCTGGAAATATCCATAGAAACCTATAGGAAATAGGACTGTACCTGTTCATAGGTTGAAGAACACTGTGATCAGAAATGCAAATGGAGTTTGGATGGAAATCGTCATCTCACCTTGCCTGACACTTTCAGTTCTTTCCAGAAGTTCCAAAGACCTATGGAAAGAAGCTTTAGTCAAGGAACTACTCAGCTGGAAACAAGAATGGTTCCTGAGCACTTCACTACTCATTACTGCCTGCTGGGATGCTGGCACTGAAGGAGGCCTGGATCAGCTGAAGTGCCCTTAATCGTTGGGTATTAGCAGTTTCCTGAATTGTTTCTAGCATCTGCTAGAATTTAAAGTGTTCCCAAACCCATTCTTTATTGCCCTGGTGTGCTGGCTACCTTGAAGCCAAAAAGTGCATCTCTTGTGTCTTAAACAAGTACCAGACATCTTTGATCCTGAACGTTCCCAAAGTATCATGGGTGCAAAACAGCTGTTTCCCCAGTATCTGCCATTTTTTTTTTTTTTTAATAGCAGGAATAATGTATCCCTTTCAAAAATAATTAGCCATTTGGGGAATTGATGGTTTCTATATTTAAGTTTTTGAATCAAGTCCATTGTGATTTGCAGGGAGCAGAACATTACACGTTCTGGTAGCTGGATAATAGGATCAGCACACTGGGGACTTTTCTGTCTGTCCCCATGCACAGATGTTCTTGTGGCAGG